>JAUTXW010000106.1:95000-169767 GCA_030620095.1 Kuschelorhynchus macadamiae
TATGACTTTTAATGGATCATTCGTCGTCTAAATTTAAAATATCGGAATAAGTGGGACTTAAGTTTTCAATATCGGTTTTTTTTTGTTAATTGTGACTATTCTTTATTTATTTAATTAATTATTTCGAAGAAGAAAAAGAAGTTAAAAAAACATGTTGTTAAACATGAAAATAACTGCCATTTTTACGAAGAACTCAAACCTATCGAAAAAAAAAACAATTGAACATCTAACAAAACCTTCAAAATCCTTCACACTCCAAATGCAATGAATTCATCGAAAAAGCAGACACATTACACATAACATATTGCATGCTCGAAAGATTTAAGGTGAAACATCCAACATTTCCCAACCCCAAACACGCGCAAGGAAAAATCGACACCCATTACAAACTTGTGCAAAATATTTAGCATGGTAGGAAAGGAATGGTCCTTTTTGTTCCATCTTTAAACATTTCAAAATCGAATTATTTAAAACAATTTTATATTTCTTTTCTTTTATATCTGTTCAGGCTGATTTAAAAAAATAAAGTTGCCGTATGGTGCTTAGTGACTCACATGAGTGTGTTAACAAAATGAAAGGTATAGTCAGCAGTCGTGGCAGTTCCTAAAATAAAAGGCGGACCATGGTATATATTATTAAATAAACGGCTTCAGGCATTAAAAGAACCAACCCGTGTTTCCATTTAAGGCCGTCTAAGTCATACAAAACAAGTCTATATTTAGCTAGATGTGATTTTGCAATCGTTCCGAACCAGGTAAGGTCGTTCGTTGGTACCGCAACCATTTAAACAGGTTTTTTCTGTATTAGAAAGTACTCGGTCTAGGTGTAAACGAGGTATAACGTTTTCTGTAGGCTGACCATTCACCGGGGAATGAGTTTAGGTGTTACAAATATTTTTGCGATTGTAATTTCAAACTACATAAACGGAAACAGGTTAAACTCCCACGGCGGGTTTGCATTTATTGTTTATAGTGAACTAGCTTGGGCACGTCATGTTCATTAAGTAATTAATGTATAAAACAAATCCCATTCAATTTAATTAATGTAAAATTGATAATAGAAATTCATAGTTATACCATAATATATTTCCTATTAAAGCATTAAAGAAGAAACTAAAACAATATTTGCAATTTAGATTTTAGCTTATTACTTTCCTCGTAAAAGGAAAGTATTGTAATCATGTAAAAATTACCCTCCCAGCTTCATAATTTAGGGTCCCTAGATGCCAAAAAAACTAAAAAACTTTTTTCTCAGTTCCATCGGTCTCTTGATCTGTCTGTACGCGACATAGCTCAAAAACTGCTTATCCGGCGGACTTGAAATGGTCATATTTTAGAAAAAACTACTTACACAATTTACCTGAAATTGCACAAAAATAAAGTATTATAATCAACTGGTAAAATTTTGGTACAAATCCTAGATCGCGGAACAAAATGGTGGCTTAATAAAATATTTAAAAATTCAACTTACAAAAACTACTCAATAGACTGATTTCAAATAATAAAAAATAATTATCCAATTTACCTCAAATTTTGCACAAAAATCCAGTGTTGCATAGGAATGAACTGGTGACATTTTGGTATGAATATAAGATAGCAAAACAAAATGGTGATCTAATAAAATGCGAGAGCCTGAAAAAACTACTTATTAGATTAATTTCAAATTTTATCCAGGCATTAAGTGTGATATAGAGATAAACTGGAAAAGTTGTAGTACGAATTCAAGATATCGGAACAAAATGGCGGCCAAAAATTTATAAAAAATCTTAATTATTTGACTTTAGATTTTGCAGAAAAATAAAATGTGATATAGAGATAAACTGGTACGAAATCAAAATGACGGTATAACATGGTGGTATGTGTCGTAAAAAGGAACTATTGTAATCCTCCGAGATTTTTTCAGATCTTCACGTCTTGGGATCCCATGTTTTCTCAATTCCGACGCTTTATCTGTCTATTCGCGGCATAGCTAAAAAACTACTTACCCGATTGACTTCAAATTTTGGTCAAAAATTAAGGTCATATGGAGATAATATGGTAACATTTTGGTAAAAATGCAATACGGCGAAACAAAATGTCGGTCTAATAGAATCTTTAAAAAAATATTACTAAAAAACTGTTAATCCGATTGGTAAAATTTTGGTGAGGAGTCATTATGATGAAACAAAATGGAGGCCTAATTAAATGCTTAAAAGATCAGTATCAAAAAACTACTTGTCTGATTAAGTTAAAATTTTGCGCAAAACCCAAGTGGTCATTCCTGTATGGCAAAACAAAATGCCAGCTTAACTGAATGTTTAATAAATCAGAAAACTCCATTTCATAGAATAAAAAAGACCTTTCTATGGACTCGAAGAATAATTATCATAATTGATATTGTAGAGTATGTAAATAAACTTACAAAAAATAAAAATAAATTTACAACAAATAAAAACAGAATTTAAAAATGGAAACGACCTGGTAATATTTTGATAAAAACCCAATATGCAGAAACAAGCGGGCGGCCTATTCAAATGTAAACAAAATTATTACTAAAAAACTACTTATCCAGTTTAGCTCAAGTTTTGCACAAATTCAACTATTAGGTAGTAATTAACTAGTAAAATTTTGGTACGAATCCAAGATGGCGAAACAAAATGGAGTCTTAATAAAATGTTTAAAAATTCAGCCTTAAAAAGACTACTGATTGATTTTAAATTTTGTGCAGCAATTAATAGTGTTATAGAGATGAACTGGTAAAATTGTAGTAGGAATACAAGATGAGAAAGAAAATGGCGGCCAAATGAAATATTTGAAATCGTGAAAAAAATTGCAGGTTTTACGAATCTGTACGTTTTAGCGTCCCTAGATGCAAAAAAAATTGTCTAATTGTCAGTCTGTCACTTCGCGGCGTAGTTAAAAACTACTTACCCGATTGGCTTCAAATTTTGGTCAAAAATTAATGATTTTGTAGGGATGATCCGGTATTATTCCAATATGACGGAACAAAATGGCGGCTAGGTGAAATATTAAAAAAACTATTACTGAAAAACAAATTATCCAGTTTAACAAATCAAGGAATCATCCTGTAATATTTTGGTATGTGTAGAAATTAATACTTTTTACTTATATTGTGCATATTTACGGTTATTACCGGACCGACGACCGTTGACTGTTATTTCTCAAAACTGCTGATACAAATCAACGGCTTTTATAATCTTAATAGTTTAACCGATTTTTTCAACGAACTTTTTTATTATAAACAATATTGTGTCACTTTTTTAGGACAGTACGTTAGAGACTGTCTTAAGCGACAGAGGGTTAATCGTGAAGTATTCACTCATAACCGCAACGGTCGGTCATTCCATACTATACTTAGTTTAAGATCAAACTATGTAACGTCAGTCAATAGAACAATTACCAGTAAACTTGCCGGTCTTTTCTTTATAAGAAAAACGCGCGCACATTTGGTCCTTCGAGTTTCGGATCCGGGAAAACGAGTACCGGGTGCTAAAAGCAAATCAGAACTTCTTCATTGAACGTGAAGATCTACATACCTACGAAAAGTGCACCACTTACGAAGTCAATCAACGGAGAGTTTACCCAGGAACGGAGTTGTGTCTACAGCAGCTTTAATCTTCGGTAAGTGGAATTTGCTTTTTCAAAAATTGTTATTTTAGTGTTAACTATTGTTCTTTCGAGTATTTTTTCGAATCAAACAAAATGACGTCGCTCGCACATTTGAAACGTTTAATAATTAAAAAAGAAGTGATAAAATCACAAGTTCAAAATATCGAGACATTCGCAAATCAATTTTCTGCTAGCAAAGACCCGCGCGAATTAAAAAATCGCATCGATGAAATGATCAAAATTCGCGAGGAATTCGATACCGTTAGTCTTGACATTGCATGCTGCGAACTAGCAGCTGATGATCAGGATAGTTCGTCCGATATTCAAAAGTCATCTTTGGATGAAATAAATAATTTCTCAGCAACTTGGCATTCCGTCTTGTCACTGTTGCAAAATTTATTTGAACAAAGTTCTCCCATTAATCAGGTCAATATTCAAAATAACATGCCAAATGTAACAAATCAATCGACTCCTCAGTTCAACGTACGATTACCTGTCATTAATCTACCTGCATTTTCAGGGAAATATACCGAATGGTTACCTTTTTACGATGCATTTCAAAACTTAATTCACAATAATCAATCTCTTGACGATTGTCAAAAATTTCACTACTTAAAGTCATGTTTAAAAGGTGAAGCCTCTCGTGCAATAGAGTCTTTATCTATATCTAGCGATAATTATAATTCTGCGTGGACTACTCTCCAAAAACGGTATAAGAATACGCGTCTAATTATACAAAGTCACGTACAAGCTATTTTAAGTGCTCCTGAGATCGGAAAATGTTCTGCGGAATCATTACAAAAACTTATCGACGATATAAGTAATAATTTGGAGGCGCTAAAAGTTTTGAAATAACCTGTAGAAACATGGGGCGCAATGCTAGTCACAATAATTATGAATAAATTAGAATATCAGACAAAACGCGAGTTCGAAAATACCCTAGATTCAAACCCTATAGCTTTAGAACAGTTAATACAATTTTTAGAAAAAAAACGAGTAGTTTTGGAATCTTTAAATCAAAATTCTAAACAAGATCACAAAGAAAAACAGCAACAAAGTAGTAATAATATGTCCAAAATCGTAAATAGAAATGTACATCAGTAGGCCTCATTTAATAAACAAATGTGACGAATTCTTACGCTTGACGGTTCAAGATCGAAATAATGAAGTTAAAAAACGCAATCTTTGTATAAACTGTTTAAAACCCGATCATTTATTATCCGAATGTAAATCCTCGAGCTGTCATATATGTAGGTCTCGTCATCATACTTTATTACACGGTTCTAGATATTCAAACAATAATATGGCTGCAAGTCATTGCACAGCTTTACCGCAAACTCAGGTTATATTGTCTACCGCGATTGTTTTAATTCAAGACTCTTCCGGAGATTTCCACAAATTTCGCTGCATACTAGATGGAGGTTCACAAATAAATATCTTGTCTGAATCAGTATGTGAGTTTCTAAAATTAAAAACCAATAAAACAAATTTAACAATATCGGGTATTAACGATACATGTAGCAATACCGTAAAAACTTCTAGAATTAATTTGCGTTCGATGCATCACCCTTTTCGAAAATCAATCGACTGTTATATTTTGAGAACTGTTACGGCCAATCTCCCTACGGAATCCTTTGACAAAAATGTATTACAAATTCCTAAAAATATAGAATTGGCTGACCCTCAATTTAACGAAACCGGTCCCATAGATCTATTGCTAGGAGCAGAAGTATTTTGGGATATTCTGTGCGTCGGTAGAATAAAATTGTCAAGCCCTAATTTATATCTTTCGAAGTCCTTACTAGGATGGGTTGTAGGAGGTGCCTACGAAAATAGCGGATGTAATACGGTTATGTCCTCTAATTTAGCTGTTAAAAGTAACCCAAAAGACGAGTTGAAGAATCTGATTGAACGCTTTTGGATTCAGGAAGAAATCGACGCCACACATAACAACTGGTCTGCGGAAGAAATTGAGTGCGAAGAACACTTCGAGAATTCATATCGACGTGATCCAGAAGATGGACGATTTATAATAAAATTGCCATTTAAACAAAATAAAATTAATATAGGTGACTCATCGCAGAATGCAATGCGGAGGTTTTTATCTCTGGAAAGAAAATTCAGAAGGGATGTCAACTACAAGGAAACCTACAATAAAGCGATATTCGAACTTCTGGAAAACGACCATCTAGAAGAAATCACTTCTAAGGATATTAGTGAGACAAACTTTTATTTACCACACTCAGGTGTTTATAAACAAAACTCACAAGGTGGAAAAATCCGTATAGTGTACGACGGTTCCGCTAAATCAAGCAACGGGCTAAGTCTAAACGATAATTTAATGACTGATCCAAATCTACAAAATGACTCTTTTGCTATATTGATAAGGTTCCGTACACACCAAGTGGTTTTATCTTGCGACATGGAAAAAATGTTCCAGCAAATAAAAGTTGATCCAGAAGACACACAATACCAACTTATACCATGGAGGCCTAACGAGTTCGAGCCCGTGAAAATACTACGACTTAAAAGACTCGTATTCGGACTAACAAACTCTCCATATACAGCAATTCGATGCATCCAACAACTAGCATTAGAAGCAAAAAATAAATTCCCTCTCGCTGCTCGCGCTTTGATGAACGATCGCTTTACAGACGACATATTGACTGGGACCGCAAGTGTTGAGGAAGGTCAAAATATGCGAGATCAGCTGATCGAAGTTTTAGGCCAAGGAGGATTTAAATTAGCAAAGTGGAACAGTAATGTATCAAATGTAATATCGGACTCAGCGATTTCTAACCCAAAACAAAAGGTAAACCTCGACAAATCGGAAATTTCCAAGGTTCTAGGATTATTATGGGATCCTTGTAAGGATGTTCTAAGCTATCAAATACAAATTCCAGAAGTTACCAATATTATTTTGACAAAACGAATAATATTAAGTTCTATCGCCAAAATTTATGACCCTATAGGTCTTATTTCTCCAGTCGTGACGAAAGCAAAAATTTTAATGCAAGACTTGTGGGCATTAAAATTAGATTGGGATGATCCAGTCCCACAGGACATTAGAAACCAATGGCTGAAGTATGTTGGTGAACTAAAACACCTCGACGAATTGACAATTCCTCGAAAACTAATTCCAAAGGCCGATTTACAAACCGATCTTGTAGTGTTCTGTGATGCCTCTCTTAAGGCTTATGGTGCCGCAGTTTATATTAGAACCAAAATAGGTGAAAATAATTTTGAAACACATTTGATGTGCAGTAAATCACGGGTAAGCCCTCTCAAAGTTGTGTCTCTCCCCCGATTAGAACTTTGTGCAGCGGTACTTGCAGCTAAATTAGCGGACTCCGTATCTCGGGAACTAAACTTAAATTTTAAACAAAAATATTTCTTTACAGACTCAATGATAGTTTTACATTATCTAAGTGCATCTGCCAACACGTGGCAAGTGTATGTAGCTAATAGAGTTTCATTAATCAGCTGTATTGGAAAGGTCCGGATTTTTTAAAATACGACCATTTAAATTGGCCGACTAACCTATTTCGTTCAAATATTGATGAATCGCTTCTTGAAAAGCAAAAAATCTCATTAATGGTTAAACCCGAACAAGAATTTTGCTTACTTAATAAATATTCATCCTTCACAAAGTTACAACGCATTTTAGCTTTATGTCTTCGATTTATGTATAATTTACGTAATAAAACTAATAAACGTATAGGTATATTATCTACATATGAGCTTAATGAATCTCACTATAAAATTATGCATTTAGTACAAAAACAACAATTTTCTGAAGAATATATGTGCCTTAAAAGTAATCAGCAGGTTAATAAAAATAGTAAACTATATAATCTCGACCCATTTATCGATAAAAATGATTTAATAAGAGTAGGAGGTAGATTACGTAATTCACCGTTGAACTTCGACAGAAAGTTCCCTATCATATTACCGACAAAACATTGCGTAACTCGATTACTAATAGAAAAAGAGCATATTTCTTTATTGCACGCCGGAATAACTCAAACATTGTCATCGCTACGTACGCGATATTGGCCTCTAAGAGCCAAAAATGAGGTAAAAAAGGTAATCCATTCGTGTATCACGTGTTTCCGCGCTAGTCCTATTTTAGCGGACCAGAAAATGGGAGATCTTCCAACAGGCAGAATTACTCCGGGTAGGCCCTTTTTGAAAATCGGACTGGACTATTTTGGTCCTATAAACATTAAGCATGGGGGTAAACGAAGTACAAAAATTTCAAAAGCGTGGGTTGCATTATTTGTTTGTTTGACTACGAAGGCAATTCATTTAGAGGTTGTGGGAGATTTAACAACTGAATGTTTTATTAACTGCCTTAAACGATTTATGTCAAGACGCGGTAAAGTATCTCATATTTACTGTGATAATGCGAAAACATTTATAGGGGCGAAAAGACAAATAGATAACATTTTTGCAAATTTTATTCGTGAAAATTAGAATCCGTTAAAAACCTTTTTCTCTCAAGAAAATATAATATGGAAATTTATACCACCGCGTTCCCCGAACTTTGGAGGTCTTTGGGAGCGACTAGTAAAATCTGCTAAATTTCATTTTAAAAGAATAGTAGTTAATGCTAATTTAACCTTTGAAGAGGCAGTAACCCTTACCGCCCAGATTGAGGCTATTGTCAACTCTCGCCCACTGTCGCCAATCTCCAACGATCCACTCGACTTTGGAGTGCTGACCCCCGCCCACTTTCTTATCGGAGAAAGTTTGACGGAGCTGCCCGAACACACGTACACAGAGGTGGCAGAATCTAGGCTGAGCCGTTGGGAACGAATCCAGAAACTAAAACAGCATTATTGGAAACGTTGGAGCCTGGAGGTCCTGTCACAACTTCAGCCTAAACAAAAATGGTGCCAAAAAGTTCCTGACATTACAGTTGGTACTCTCGTACTTCTTTTTGAGGATAACCTACCCCCTATGAAATGGAAAGTGGGCCGTGTCCAGAGGGGGTTCCCTGGTGCCGATGGTCTTGTACGGGTAGCTGACGTACGTACCAGCCATGGAGTTTTCACAAGGTCAATTCGAAAACTCGCTGTTCTTCCTATCGACGAGGTTGGTCCTTCTGTTAATAAGGACATTCTTCCAGTCAGCGAAGCTGGTCCTCCTGTCAATGAGGACATTCTCCCAGGTAACGAGGACATTCCTCCTGTCCTTCCTGTCAGCGAAGCTGTCCCTCCAGAGATGTGAAGTTGTGGGTGTAGTTAGTTAATTGCGAACGAGGACGCGTTAAAATTTCATTTAATTGTTAATTTTTCCATCTTTGTTTAACTTTGTAAACTAGTTATTTTATCAATTAGCCCTATAAATAACGCTCTTTAATGTATTGAAGTAATTATTTATTATTATTATCTACATATACATACATTTTATTTTTTTTTATAAGTTTTAACGTTAATTAGATTTTTTAGGATTTTAACTGCTTGTCTTTAATTGACATAAATAATATGTCAAGAGAGGGGAGGAAATGTAGAAATTAATACTTTTTACTTATATTGTGCATATTTACGGTTATTAACGGACCGACGACCGTTGACTGTTATTTCTCAAAACTGCTGATACAAATCAACGGCTTTTATAATCTTAATAGTTTAACCGATTTTTTCAACGAACTTTTTTATTATAAACAATATTGTGTCACTTTTTTAGGACAGTACGTTAGAGACTCTCTTAAGCAACAGAGGGTTAATCGTGAAGTATTCACTCATAACCGCAACGGTCGGTCATTCCATACTATACTTAGTTTAAGATCAAACTATGTAACGTCAGTCAATAGAACAATTACCAGTAAACTTGCCGGTCTTTTCTTTATAAGAAAAACGCGCGCACAGTATGAATCCAAGATAGCAAAACAAAATGGCGGCCTGATAAATAATTTTAAAAACTCTTTCTGAAAAACTACTTATTAGATTGATTTTAAACTCTTGGCAATCATTAAGTGTGATATAGAGATAAACTGGTAAAATTGTGGTACGAATTCAAGACGGAGAAATAAAACGGAGACCAAATAAAATGTCTAAAAAATCAATTACAACATTTTTTGATTTAATATGTTGCAACAAAATTGAATGTGATACAGGGATTAACTGGTACGAATTCAGAATGCCGGATCCAAATGGCGGTCTTAAAAAGTCTGTAAAAAAATCAGTTAATTTTAAATCATGCCCAAAAAATAAGTGTGACATAGGTAGAAACTGGTAAAATATTGGTTCGAATCGACTATGATGGAACAAAATGGCACCCAATAAAAATATTTGAAAAGACAGTGTTCTAAATGATTACGTGTGGATCTAAACTGAGTTACACTTTACTATCCCTAATTAAAGGGAATATTCATGACGAGGGAGTTGCGGGTAAAGGAAATCTAACGATTTTTTTGCTTGGTTTTGACCCTTTGTTTCTAAGACAAAAATGATTGGGCTGGTCAAAAGCTCAATATAGCGACTTTATGTTGCAAAGTTCGCAAATGTTTAATATTTAAAGAAAGTTCACTTTTTCAAGATGGGCCTTGCTGACGCGATGTTAGTATAAATAAGATGACAAGATGGACTTTTTGAAGCTAAGCTAAGCTAATCCAGAAATTTTCAAATATTTCCTCAAATGCTTTTAGAAGCTTTACAATATCTAATTTTCTACCATTGTTGGAACTTTAGTTCCTTTTATTGGAAATAGTAAAGTATGACCCAATTTACTTCGTCGAGCCTTCGTTCCTAAGACAAAAATGATTGGGCTGCTCAAAAGCTGCATATTTTTCCTAAAAGACAGATTTTTTCTGCTGCTAAGTTCACAAATGTTTAGTGTTTAAAGAAAGTTCACTTTTTCAAGGTGGGCCTTGCTTACGCGACGTTAGTATAAACATTTTTGACAAGATGGACTTTAACCTACCTAATAGGTCCAGAAATTTACAAATATTTCCTCAAATGCCTTTAGAGGCTTTACAATATCTAATTTTCTACCATCGTTAAAATTCAATTTTAAACGATCGAAAAATTTCCTTTACCCGAAACTTCTCTCGTTATGAATATTTCCTTTTATTGAAAATGGTAGACCCAATTTAATAACCAGTGGCAGCTCGTGGTGCATTATATTGGGAGGTCAATAACAAATTTAAAAATGGCATACTTAAAATAAAAATAAATATCTTATCTTTAAATTCTCTCGAAGTGCAGGTCTACTCTTCGTTCCTTAGAATTGGAAAAATGCCGAATGATTTGCTTGTTAAAATTGCACGCACATTCATTTTATAAACGCTTTCTCGATACCTAACATTGCTAAAGCGGATAGCCTATCTTGGCCCAACTCCTCAACAAAATTTATAAGTCCTCGAAAAACCCCTGTATTTTCAGACAAAGCCGTTTCATCATGGCCCCGTAGTCCCAGCTCGAATGCCCCACGCCCCACAAAATTTTACACAATCTATAATTTTGTTTAAAATATAACGTTTTGGATACATTTCCATTAAAATCTCTAAGGGATTTTCTATAAGATGTGTCTAGCTCAGTGCGAATATCAACACTTCCGACCGTAGCACAGTGCACCGAACATTTCATGTGATCTGCAGAAAACCCATGTTTTTTTATTTTTTCTTTTAAGTGTTTTTAAGTCTTTAACACCGGTTTTGCACCATAATGAGTCCGACGAGTCCTTAGAAAACCACAAACAAACGTAACAGTAAAATAAGTTAGAGACTTCACAACCACATATCCAGTTAGCTAAATCGTACATACTTTTGGGAAAGTTTCGATGAACCTCTTTATTTTTGTCTTTACTAATTTGTCGTGTACTAAGTTCTGGCAAATTACGACCACTTACCTTGAATTCGGTTATTTTCTCAAAATTAAGTTCGTTAGCACTCTTTAGTTGTTTAATTTTTTGCATTACCGACATTTTATTTCATCTACATTTACAACTCAAACATAGACCACCTTGAAATTGGTTATTTTTGCAAAATTAAGTTCGTAAGCACTTTTTAGTTGTTTATTTTTTTCCACTAGTCACCACCACTATTTTATTTCCTGTAAATTTCCAACTCACACATGGATCATAAAAATAAAAAAATATATATTACAAAAAACAGTATATAAATCAATTTTCATCGACTAAAAACGTCCGAAACAATATCGAGTTAGAATATCGACCGCGGACCTCTGAACAATTGAACTTCCGCATGCCGACGTGATGCCGCGACCGATCGATCGAATTATGAGAAGAGACCGGCTGATGATCCAAATGGCGATTTCATATTCCATTTGCTATCACGTTCGGCTGCCGCTCGGTAGCTGTGAAATCTTCGGATACTTTCGTCAAGCTTTAAGGTAATTAAGGCAATTCGGGCTACTCAGCCTAGCTTAGTATAGCGTATTTTATTATACTTAAGGAACGCAACGAAATCATTCGAACCGCCGCGCTCGGCTAATAGTCTAGCGTATTTAACTTTTCCCAAAGTTCGCGTTTTATTACAACTATTAGGAAGAACGGTCAAACGAATAATTTATTTTCTGAAATATTTTTGGGGGGGTCATTGACCAAATGACCCTATGGAAGAGCCGCCACTGTTAGTAACACATACATATATACTGCTTTTTGAAACACGTATTTTCTGCACCTAATAAGTAAGTAGTTCTTTTCAGGTTGATTTTTTAAAATATATTATTAGGCTGCCATTTTATTTTGCTGTCTTGGATTCATACCAAAATCTTACCAGTTCATGTAACACTCGATTTTTGTGCAAAATTTGATGTAAATTGAATATTTAGTTTTTTAGTAATAATTTTTTCAACATTTCACTAGGTCTCACGTTTCATCTTGTTCGGCCATATTAGATTTTTACTAGAATATTACCAGGTTGTGCGTCCCCATGCGATCTAGGGATGCTAAAACGTGAAGATATGTAAAGCCTAGTGATTTTTTTCACGATAACAAACATTTTATTTGGCCGCCATTTTGAATTTGTACCACAGTTTTACTAGTTCAATAATTAATTACTGCAGAAAATTTGAAATTAATCTATTAAGTTGTTTTGTTCGGGCTGAATTCTTAAATATTTTAATAAGCCGCCATTTTGTTTCGTAGCCTTGGATTCGTAACAAACTTTTACCATGAAGTTGATATCCACAACATACTTGATTTTAATGCACAATTTGAGATAAATTGGTTAAATAGTTTTTAAGTAATTTTTTTCACTGGCTCGCCATATTGGATTTTTACCAAAATGTTAACAGGTTATCCCCATATAACCCTTAATTTTTTATCCAAATTTGAAGTCAATGGAATAAGTAGTTTTTTTAGCCATCCCGCGAACAGACATACCGACAGACAGACCGAGGGATTTGAGAAAACATGTTTGAAAAAAGCTCGGAGAGTGATTATTTCGCCATTACAATTCTTCCCTTTACAAGGGAAGTAAAAGCTCTGTGTAGTTTATATGAACAAAAGAAGCAGAGTATGTTATATTAAAATGGTAATCAGTTCATCTGCTATATTAGTGACGTCAGTGTTAAAAAGTCTTGCAGTTGTTGGGCCGTCTTTTTATGCTCTAAATTAGGATTGATGGTTTGTTCACGTATTATGTTTTAAGAACAGCGATATTTCAATCCCACATGCTTTAGCTTTCCGCCCACACACGATTACGTACATAAAAGAAAAGGGCGATCTCTCTTATTCATAAGAGCTAGATCGTAGGCAGACATTTTAAAACAAATATGATTCAGTTCTAACCGTAATTATAACTGTAAAACGACTTCAATATTTCACACTTATCTGGCAAAATTTTAAAAATATACCGTTTAAATTTTGGAAAGAATGTAGACCAGAAATGTGAAAAGGATTAGGTATTATCCTTTTTGTAATAATACCGTAGAATATGAATGAAAAAAAAACAATATTTTATATAATGTGTCCATAAAATGTGGCACATATTCGATCAAAATTCACGTAATTATTTTTGACACATATTAAATAATGTAAACTTGGTTATTAAATTGCCTTTTGTAACACTAGTGATTAGTTTAGACTCTGTATCATCGGCATTATTTAAAGTGAATACCCCATTTTTATGACGTATTTGAAATCTACCCTAAATTAAAAAAAATTCTTTAGTATTCAAATTATACACGGTTTTACTTTTTCTGTGTCAGAACCCCTTGGTCGCCCCAAGAAATTTGCTATCGCGACAGTGACTTAGTTTGCTACTTCTGCGAACATATACTATCATTTGCATTTTAAGACTGCGTGTTAATAAATCTAATGACTAAAACAAAAAAGCAAGGTCCTCGCGTTTCATTTTACATGTAATATATCATCAACACCTTGAAACTCAAATCAGCGACTATAGTATATTGTCTGTACTTTTTCTACGGCCGTAAACAATACAAATACAAATTAAAGTTAAATTATTTAATTTGCGGTTTTCTCATAATTGTAATTATTAATAGTTACACTGTTTATACAGTGTTTGTATCGGCACTTTGACAGTTCGTTACTATGACAACGATACAAACTGCGAAGCACGACCGCCCAATAAAATTATTACCGGTGCCTAAAATTAATGGCCGTCAATGCTTTTCCTACGGGGCCGTCTAGAGTAAATCTTACAAGAAATGCATTGTGCTTCAGTTATCAAACAAACTTTAGCTACCGGCGTTCAATGTATTTCAGATACGGTCGTAGAAGGAAATTATCTGAGTTATTACCTGTGGGGGATCATTTGCCCCCCAAATGCGCCCTCGCTCTCGCCAAATAGTACCGCTGGTACCAGATAGTAAACTCCTCGATTTTGGGCGGGTTTGATTTGTTTTGCCAGTACATAATTTGGTTCCATCGAGGTGATCTCATCAGCTCCATGGTACCATATATTATACCTCTCGGATTTGGGCTCATTTGGTTTGTTTTGACAAAGCCGATAAATCACCAGTAATATGTTAAAGATATTTTAAGACCAAAAAGCAAAAAAAAACAGATTATAGCTTAGAACAAATCTAGAAAACACGCTTTTGTCAGTACGCACTAAAAAGTACAAAATATTGTAATTTAAAAATCGAAGAAATTGTCCATATTTCTCAAAAAGACGTAGTTTTAATAACAAACACAGAAAAAAACTCCAAATCTCGGTCTCACTAAAGTATAATTATTAACATGACACGTGTTTCGCCCTTTCGAGCATCATCAGACCTACAATCAACAGAGAGAACTTTAGTAAATAATCATACTCACAAATCCGAAAACAATAACTTACAAATAGAATAAAACACACTAAAGTACAACAAAACAAACAGTTACTTACACATATTTGATCGACACCAAAATGAGGTTAAGTCACACGTGAATAAACAAAATAAAATATTAAAAAAGATGCAGGTCTTTAGCTGGGATCGAACCCAGACCGCCTGAGTGGGAGGCCAGAGTAAGTGTCTATGACCATTGTACTGGTCAACGGAAATGATCAAAAACTCTCACTCTATACATTAGTAGATGAAATGAAGGTTGCCCACAATAATTATTACGTTAGATTGTTAAATATTAGTGTTGGTTCGAAATTAAAAACATCGTTAACGCAAGTGAGAATAGAACTTTTTATAGCTTTGGTTATTTTAATTTTTTCTAGAAGGTCAAGTTTTTTCATCTTCGGACATTCATGTAAAACATCAACGTCAGGAATGGAAAAATCAATGACCTGACTCTAACAAATGATTGGCCAAAGATGAAACAGTTTCACTTACATCCGAATTTGTGAATTTTTTGACAAAGCTCAAATCTTCTCTCACCCGTGTGGAAAATTTTCTACCTCTTTGTCCCACATAGGTCGTGGAACATTCGCCACAATTTAGCGCATAAACCCCAGATTTGGACCATTTATCGGTTGTGCCCTTTGTCGTTACTAAATCTCTCTTGAGAGTATTCACTGTTTTGAATGAAATGTGATATTTTTAAAAAATTTAGCCAATTGGAGAAAAAAAGTAAATGCGCTTGAAAATATTTGTCTCATCCTTGAGTTTTGAATGTATGACATTATATGACATTTTGTACTTTATAATATAATTGTTGATACACTCCAAAGGAAAACCATTGCTCATAGCAATCTGCATTATAATATCACGCTCCTTATTCCTTCTCTTGATAGGTGCTTACTCTGCTTACGCTAGAGACATGCATCATTTTTAATATTTTATTTTGTTTATTCAAGTGAAACTTAACCTCATTTTAGTGTCGATCAAATATGTATAAGTAGTTGTTTGTTTTGTTGTACTCTAGTGTGTTTTATTCAATTTGTAAGTTTTTAAGTGGTTTTCGGATTTGTGAGTGTGATTATTTATTAAGGTTCTCTGTGTTGTTTGAAGCTCTGATGGTGCTCGAAAGGGCGAAATACGTGTCATGTTAATAATTATAATCTACTGAGATCGAGACTTTAAGTCTTTTTCTATGTTTGTTAATGTAATTTAATTAAAATATTTTGTTCTGATGTTATGTATTCTGCCCTTGACAATTCAGTGACTATGCCAAAATGCGTGGGGCGGTTTTTGGTTATGTTTCTTTGTACTTTTAAATAATTTTGACAAAACGCCCCACGATTTCTGACATAATCATTGAATTGAAAGGGTTTCATAAATCATCTCTGTGTTTTTGTTTTGCAAAATTTAAAGTCCATTGAAGAATAAGAATATTTTACTTTGATTTTTTAAAAGCTGCTTAGACATTTTAATTTGCAATTAAGTTCCTTTATTTTAAAGAAAATTTTGTGAAATAACTTTTATACAATAAAATATTTAAAGATAGTTTATTAGTGTTATATTAAAACGTTTTTATAATATTTAAAAAAATGTCTAAAACGAGTCGGATTTCGTACAAAAATGACAGTATAAATCAAAAATAAGAAAAAATAACAGAATATGTTTATAAAACAATACAGTGAAATCACAATACACACACATAAAATACATTTTTTATTTAAGCGTAAATGACATGAAGTCACCTTGTCAAAAATATTAAAAAATAATCTTTAACAAAACAACAACACATATTATATTATTATTTTTTATTATGTTTTTCCACTCAATTTAAATACTTCACTTAATTTTTTGTATATTTAATTTTATTTAAATCAGTATTATTACAAAAGAGAACGAACTGTTCTTAATACTATGAACGTACTCTGTCTACTGCCTATGGTAACTCTACATCTCAAGAAGTGCTTGTTCGTGCCTTTTAGCTATTAGTATATGCCTAGAATTAACAGTTCGATAATGATTAATAATCTTTTATAGGAACGTCACGCACGTTAAACAAAACAGATAATAAATGAAAACTTATTAATAATTATAATTACAAATTATCATTAAAATTTCGATTAAAATAGTCGAATTACAACAATGTGAACAAACATTTTGTCAACATTTTCTCGAAGCAACAATTACCTATTCGTACATTGACGTATCTGCCAAATTGACTCATATGCCAGATTGTCTCATCCGCCAAATTGTCAGGGTTCCAGGATAGTTGTCTCCTCTAGACGTCATTCAGTGTTTAGATCTCGTTGAGTAAATGTATCTGAACATCTTTTGTGCAGGCGAAGATGAAAATTCCGAAAGTAATTCTTTGTCACGATCTAATGTTAAGAACCATCATTTCTTAAGTATTCAATTCTGCGTTATCCTAAAAACCTTATTTTATAGGTTTATTTATACAAATTTGTTCATACAACGATTGCGATAATATCTTGATTTAAAAAAAATCTACTTAAATTGTCAGTGTAAGTAATATTAATGTTTAATTATTTCGGTATTTATCTGCAATAACTATGTTTGTTTACGACTACAACATCCTTATTGATGATCTCAAGAGTACTTGATTAATTAAAAACAATAAAGCATATAAAAGAATTTAAATAGCCATATAACTCATCACGAAAATCCTTGTACTATGTTTACAGTTTTATTGAAGGTTTTGAAAAATTGTTTACTCTTTATTATATGCCATAATAAAATAATTGAATTAAAGTATGTCAGGTAGGGGAACCCCCCAGATGTATGGATTATAATATTTAAGAAATAAATGTACTTAATATCAGAATTGGAGAAATCATGTTGTCTTTTTTTTTTAATATAAAAAGTATTAGATTGTTTTGTGGGAGGAGGTGCCATGATAAACTTCACCTGTTTCTTGAAGAAAAATTTTACACTTTGCCACATTTCATGAAACGTATGTTTCCTAGATACTACTGGGGGCTTTCGCAATCTTTGTGCTCTCGCAATTCTATGTATAAAATTTGGCACACGAATCGAAATGAAAAGATCGACTATGAAAAGAATGTGAGTAACTATGGAAACGGTGCAATGATCATTCGCGGTTGGCTACAAATCTGTATATCCATGGAAACGGCTGCTTTTGACATTCCTCCCCCTTTCGTCATGTTTTCGATCTATGTGGTGTACTTTAGTCAGACCTCAAGCTTTGCTGTAGTTTAAAAATAAAATATTTTTGGACTATTTTATTACTCGTAAACTCGAAAATTAAAAATGAAAAATCCAAAATTTTTGTTGTTGTAAAGTTGATATTCGAGTTCTGGGTCTGCAAAGACGAACTGCAAAAAACCTATTTTGTCGAACGTTTTGAGGAAAGGTCCACCCCCTGTCTTCTGATATTAGAAAAATAAAATAAAAAGATATTTTCTTCCGAATGTAAATACAGTCAAGAAATGTGTTAAAATAGCAAATTACCAAAATAACCTTGCTAGACAAAGACATCAACACAGGCGGGCTTTTCACGCTTGGCTTAACGACATGTATTTATTTGGATGTCATTTTATATTGTTGGTATGACCGTTTTTATAAAGTTTTGTGTCGGTTAATCTTCACATCAGTCCTTTTAGGAAGCTATTATTATTGTATCTTTTGTTGCTGGTAAATACTCCCATTAGTTAATAGTAATTTAATTTTTAATTATTATTTATATTTACTTCCACGCCCATAATAAATGTGATCTTTTTTTGATTATTTAAACCTCGAAATTTGTATTTGATTCTAATGGATATGAATGATGACGCATGGGTAAACATCCAGCGGATCAACTGTATTAAGGTGTCTTAAAATGATTGCCCCGAGGTATCCAGTATGGATCTATTGCTATGAATCAGAAATCAGCGTCAATTGCTGTACTCCTTTTCTTCCTGACAATCTGACAATTTGCTGATTGCCTTCAACAAAAAATATCTTAAATTTGGATATGGTTTGAAATTCTTCCTCAAGAGAATATCGGAGTGAATTTAAATTATCGATTATACCGCCGCACATAAATCACGTTCTATCTGCGTGTGACAGGTCAATGTGAATTACCGACAGAAACCTCATTAGCCTAACGAAGGAGTCACATGTTCAGCCAAATTCAAATTATTGCTGTGGACCTTGAAACACGCGTCGGTGTTTAGTAAATAAACCCTTTTTTTTAAAGACTTAAAATATATCTAAATTTTATAACAGCACATTGGAACATTTTTTCGATATACAAAAACATACGCTTTTTTGAAACAGAAAAAATAAAACGTGAAAATTTACTGACTTTCCGTCATATCTTTTATTTGGCTGAACATATGACTCGCTCGCTAGGCTAATGAGGTTTACGTCGGTGGCCCACATCGATCTTTCGCGCTGCAGATGTCATGTGAATCAAGAATGTATACTGATTCCGATAACCTCTTAAACAGAATTGGTATTAAAAACTTTAAAATATTTTTGTTTTATTGTACTAAATTACTGGAACTTAAAACCCCTTCTAGTTCTTGAATTATTTTAAGTACCAGTTACTTAATATTTCAAGTAATGTTTAAATTTGGAAGTACTTCATATTTGGAACTTGTTGATCATTTGGTGAGTATTTGGTACTTGTACTTCAAATACATATGGCTCGCTCGCTAGGATAATGAGGTTTACGTCGGTGGCCCTCATCCATCTTTCGCACTGAAGATGTCATGTGAATGAAGAAATTGTATTGATTGCGATATCCTCTTAAACAGAATTTGTATTCACAGCTTTAAAATGTTTTTGTTTTATTGTACTAAATTGCTGGAACTTAAAAATCTCTTTTAGTACTTGAATTATTTTAAGTACAATTACCATTTCAACTACTATTTAAATTTGAAAGTACTTAATATTTGGAACTTGGTGAGTATTTAGTACTTGAACTTCAGTTACTTGTTGTCGGTATTTGTGGTAGTTCTACCTTTGCCTTTAGGTAGGTGACCCTTTTTTAGTAATTTTATAATATAAATTCTATGGGACGTCACACAAATTATCACTTGTATGGGCGAAAATGTGCAGTTGTTCCGTTGAATCTTTACCCACGCGTCATCGATTGACGAAATATCAAAGAATATGGGGCGCATTCACCACATCGTCCAGAAATGTTATTGAAGACAAACATATTGGAAAACGCAATAAATGAATACAAAAAATAGTATTGAAAGATTTCGGTAAACAGACGTTTATTTAAAAAAAATCGCTGAAAAATCTGGCTTACTCTTTTAAATATATAGATTTCTTTTATCGATTAGTATTACCTAAATTAGTAATGAAAGAAAAGGATGAAACATGAAATATTGTCTTCCGAATAAAAAAATATGTATGCCTTCTTGCCTACTCAGTTAAAATAGGAACTCAATGGCCATCATAAGAAAATACATGTCTTAGGTAAATTGGTTTTCTATTTACAATGTAACAGATAAAAATAAACAACTCGACGGGTGACCAAGGAATTCGGTTTCATAGGCAAGATCGGCGTCTATTTACTTGCTGTGGTATTCGTCACGTAGACATTAGGCGCTTGTATTTTTGATTGACAAAATGTAGGTCATTGTCTACGTAATTTGTAGATTAGGTAATACAGCGTTTTAATGTAGTTACATTATTGTGGTGTATTAATGTGTTTTATTTGTCAAATTTATCGCAAAAAATCGGTAATTTGGTATTACCAGGAATACTACATGCTGAAGCAAGGATGTTGTATGAAACAGTAATATTTTTTCGTACGACCTCTGTATTATAACGGCCAAATAAAATGTTTAAAAAATGAACGTAAATAAATGTTATTCAGTAATTGACTTCAAATTGTGCATAAAAATTAAATGTGATAAACTAGTAAGATTGTAGTACGAATTCAAGATGGCGGAAGGAAATAACAGCCAAAAAGAAACAACGTAAATAAATCTTCTTATTCCATTGGCGCAAAATGCCGGTTTAAAAAAAATCAGTGTAAGATCTACTAAGTGGGGTCACTTTTTACTATTCCTAATAATAGAAAAGATTCATAACGAGGAAAGTTCCGGGTAAAGGAAACCTATTGTTATTTCAATTTATTGCCAAACAACTGTATAGATTCATAGCCGGAATACGGCGGAAGTTGTGTGTGAAGACGAATTTATCGATTTTTTAAATTTGTTTGTTTCATGTTTCATAATATTATTATTGTTATTATCTATGTTTCATATGTCATTTATTATTTTCCTTTATATAAAACAAGGTGTTATTCTAGTAAATGAAATTTTATCGAATATTTTATTTTTCCCATGTAGGATCGCACTAAACTTTTACCTTTTATCCCTGTTACTTGATTTTTCTGTAAAATTTCCAGTCAATTCGATAAGTGCCTAATTTTTTTGCTACTGAATTTTAAAACATTTCAATAGACAGCCATTTTGTTTCGCCATAATGATTTCCCACCAAAGTTTTACCAATTTTTCCGTATATCACCTGTTTTTGTGAAAAATTTGGGGTCTATCATCTATAATGTCTCGGATAGAGATTGATGAGTTTATTTTATTAAGCTACATGCCTGATTCCTACATTTGACCATTCTCTTTAACAGCTGTCCAGTGGCGGCTCCTCCATTAGGTCATATGGTCAGTGACCCCCCAATAAATATTTTCAAACAGAAAATAATAAAAACAAACATAGAAAAAGACTCCAAGTCTAACATAAACTATAAACTATAAACAATTTATATTTTTTAAAATTTCTTTTAAATTTGGAAATTCCTTTTATTATTCTAAGCGTGTAAACTGGTTGAATGTTCACGTTGATTCCGCGGCAGTCACACTTCTGATACCTCGCACAGCGATCTCCGAAGGTTTCGTTTCGTTGGATCACGAAGCTGGCGGTCCGCGATGACCTCGTGGTTATAAACGGAGGCGAGTTTTTCCCGATTGTTCCCGATTGAATTCGCATAGGGGAGCATATGTAAATCGGGTGATAGGTTGTGGTTACGATTGCGTATTTTTATTTTCAAGACTTGTTTGTTGATTTTGTGGTTTAAATTAATTGAAAAAATTAATGTTTTAAATAATGGTAGTCACAGTGGTTTAGAATCTGAAGACTTTAAAAGCCGCCAGTGGGCTGAACTTTAAGTAATGTCTCGAATTTAAGGCTGGATGTCGACCTTTGCCGGA
The DNA here is from genome assembly GCA_030620095.1 of Kuschelorhynchus macadamiae. Taxonomy (NCBI): domain Eukaryota; kingdom Metazoa; phylum Arthropoda; class Insecta; order Coleoptera; family Curculionidae; genus Kuschelorhynchus; species Kuschelorhynchus macadamiae. Next base: position 117,081 of record JAUTXW010000106.1, read on the forward strand.
ACTTAAAATTCGGTACACAAGTAAAAAAATTAAATCGTTATTTTAGTAAAAATATGTACGATTTATATGATATATCCAATGTGATTGCCAAGGGATATTTTTATTTGTTTCGTGTCTTTGATTTTTTCAGATGACTGTGGTGTAAAATATAATAATTAGGAAATTAGGTGTATGTATGTATGTATGTATGTATATGTATATGTATATATATATATATATATATATATATATATATATATATATATATATATATATATATATATATATATATATATATATATATATATATATATATATATATATATATATATATATATATATATATATATATATATATATATATATATATATGTATATATATGTATATATATGTATATATATATATATATATATATATATATATATATATATATTGACCCCCTGAAAAATTAACCATGAGCCGCCACTGCAGCTGTCTATTATTTTTGTCTGTCTGAAATTGAACATGAACATAAATAAGTACTTGCACAAGTAGGTACAAATAAAATAGTTTTTTGCTCAATAATAGTCACTCTTACCAGTTTACGCTACAAATTTAGAGGAAAACAACTGTAGTGGGTTTCGTCCCGTGTTGTCGAGGTTGGCGACTTATTAAGCTGAGTCGTCCGGTTCGTCTCGTCGAAGGCAGAACTCTGTGTTATTATCATAAGTGGTTTATTTCCGGGGGAATCGGGAGACTTAACCGCTCAGAGTGGAAACTAACGACCCCGCTAGAAAGGGAGCAGACGCTGTGAACGTGTGAGGCCTACTTGTTCCTGCATTCTATCCCGTTCGTCTGCCGCAGTTCTACACAGAATATTAGCGTAATTCTATGTCGTGGGACTGGGAGGGGTAAGGGGATAGCTTGAAAGAAAAGGTCATCTCGTGAGGCCATGTAGTACTCTCAAGGGGTATCTAGTGGAAGCCAAGATGCATTTCAAAAATTAAAAAGTTAATAGAAATCGGGGTGTTTCGGGAGCTTAGAGCTCGCCATCCGGACGTCCTACCGTATTGGGCTGGAGAATAGCGCTGAAAACAAAAAAGTGGCAGCCGACTCCATATTGAAAAAGAAAGACTTTTTAAGCAAAAACCTTAAGTATGGAATTAATAATGATGTAATTAGTACTCTTGGAGAATAAAATGTTTGCTTCCTTAAATTACAAAATAAAAATAAGTTCAATAGTTACTTTTTTTTCAGAAGTAGTAAATTTTGACCCTCGGTTGTTTGCTGAAACTAGCCCGTGCTTTCATCTCAAAATATTTTTAGCAATTTTTACAGTGTATATTGTATATATAGCTGTTTTTAATAGATGACAAAAAATACAGAATGTATAAACCTTTTTGAGATACAGGGCGTTAAAATTTGAAATATTTAACAATTTTTCTCAACGACCTCGTATATCTCTAGAGATAAATTATTCAAATTCGGCACAAAGTATACTGTGGGCAATGTCTACGAAATGTCTATACCATATCTTAGAAAAATCTCAGGGTGGTATTTTTTTTTGGGTCGCCGTCTGTTTTACCGCCCGATTTTGACTGCGATGTCACTGGTTATTGTTACTACAAAATGAAATTCACCACTCTGTTCTGTAACTTTTTGGTTTCGTAATTGAATATTTTGCACCGTTTAGAACTTATTTGGCAAAATGTACATTCATGGCACATGGAACACGGGAATAATTAGAAAATTGAAATGATAATGCATTATAACCTTGAAATTAGGTAGACATGAATGGACATTTAGTTTACGTTTAGGTACAAAATATCGAAAAAATCTAACAGAAAAAATACAGAACAGAATAAGGAATTTAAATGTGTTTAAAATGGCCAGATACGTCGCACTAAAAATTTCGGGAGGTAAGAGTGGCTGCGACCTAGGAAAAAGTAACCCCCTGTAGATTGATCTAAAATATATTAGTCATTTCGTAGACATAATGTATCTTTAGAAATGTACGAGATTCGTGAACAAAACTAAAGAAAATAATATTTGAACAGTCTCAAAATCGAAGGTCTTGTGAACACAATGTATAACATTGAATGATATGATACATGAATGTTGATCGATCAAAGTTTCTTAAAGTTGCTTGTTTAATCGATTACATTAATTAGTTTCTATGTCCTTTATTTTTAGTCACCAATTAAAAGACACTCTGTATACCACAATAGTATTTTAACTAACTACCTATATATCCGAAGGATAATAAAACTCGCTCTAGTGATTATCTCAACACAAAGTAACTAAATAGAAGCTTTATGTATTAATAATTCCTCATTCCATCGGCAGTTAATGTCTTCGACGTCATTGCATTGCGAAGCTGCTTAGGAGCCAATGACCTTTTAAAACGGCTTATTTATCGAGGCCTATAATTATGATTTATCTAAAACATCGACTGCAAGAGGAATTTCCTTTCCTTGACTAATGCGTCGTAGAAAACATTGTAATGCACTTAAATATCTATAAAATCCAAATAGGACATCGCAGACATAATGATTTCGGAAAGGAAATGTTTGGTTTGCTTCTTAAACTAGTTAAACATTGCAATTAGGATTCTTTGATGTCCCTATGCGATTTGTCTGCATAGGCGTGCAGCAATGTTTCATTAGTTGTGTATAAAATGTTTAAAACAAAATAGCGGAAGTTGCCTTCATAGAGGAATGTCGGATGAATAATTATTGTAGTTGTGTTGCGTAGGAAACTAGGCATGATTGGTGCGTTATTAGGGTATACCTTAAAAGTAGTAATTTTTCTTTATTTATGTACTGAGTGTTACATTTTCAGGTCCAGTTTTAGTCATAAAACTAACTTTTAAGTTAACAGTTCATACAAATGTTAGTTGTAATAGGACATATTTAAGATGTTTTACCTATACCTAAGTTTGTAGTGAAACTGAAAATATTTAAATTGTAGTTTTAAATAAAATATATTATTTCATAACTTTAACGTTAAATACAATCAGACTTTTAAAAGAAAAGAGAATTTGTACAGGAGCACAGGGCCTTATTTCGAAACCACTTGCAACGTTACACATACCACACAGGCTCTTGGCCTGACACGCCTACTCGGGGGATAGCACAATGGACCCCAGTGTGTCCTAAGTGCTGCTCCGAGCTCCCCATCTATGTCTATGTCTACACATACCAGAGAGGGTAGAAACCCCGAGAACACCAACCGACATGGCATTAAGTGTCGAAATTGTATTTTTCTTGCGGCCGTTTTCATAGAAATAGCACTCGAAACCACCGAAAAATTGCACTTTTGTAACTTCTAGATCTGAGTCTGCCTTCTCAGCGGTTTAATTACCGGGAAAGACTGCTAAATTCAGAACCCGAATCACTTTTTCTTAACTTTTATTTCTCGATTTTTTTTTCTTTTTGATTTAAGGAGATGAAACCTAAGCTGAGGAAATCTCCACGCTATTCTTTGGGATTTAAATTTGTAGGTGAGCATTTAATCAGGGGGAGTGTTAAACGAAATATAAACCTTTTTGAGGTCCTGGCTTTAAAAAATTTAAAGATTAAGTATTAAAATTTCTTAGTTTATATTTATTTATAAAAAAAAGAAAATCTTATATCGAACTTTTTATTTTTGTTAGGACAGTTAGTAAGGGGCTAAAGAAATTGGCACCGAAATTATTATTATAATTATTAGGATTATTATAAAATGATTTTATTAGAAAAAAAAACTAATTCTTTAATTTTATTTTATCACGGCAATTTGACACATATTTTTCTTCCTAACACTGGAACCTGTGGTGGAAGATAGATCAAAATGCAAGAGTTCTAACTACACCTCAACTTGTTACGTTCTGGACGCGCGTTTCGCTAACCAAGTTAGCATCATCAGCAGATGATTTACTCAGTTTTTGTCGGGGATCTTTTGTTCTTTTATTTCTTTAATTTCTCTTAATAGGTCAATGCTGCACGTTTTTTTCTAGTCTTTTTAAAAAGAAAACTGGAATTTTTTTAGTTAAAAAAATGCATGTCTCAAAAAATTCAAAAGATTTGAGATTGATATTCCTAAGAACAAAAATGACAACACATACAGTAGCCACCACGGTAACGACAGATCGACAATTTCCTTGTCATGCAAGCACGTCTTAAAAAAACTTTCCCATGATATAAAAACATACGGGGTATTTAATTTAAGAAAAAACAGATTTTTGAACTTGGTACACTGCTGACAAAGATTTTCAATGGGGGCAAACATTTTACGGGGTAATTTGAAACAAACCGCATCCTTTTATCATTTTTAGTTTATTATATATAGGATTTTAAAATGAATTACCTTTTAGCAGCTTCCAACCGAGTATGGGGTGTTACTCCTTGAATAGTAAATATATCTGGTACTGGTGAAAAAATATTACACCCTAAATTGGTAAGCTAAAATATAATTAATCAGCATCATCAAACAGCCACTTGCTTGCACCGCTGAACATAGGCCTCCCGTAATATCTTGTGCTATCATAATCAAGTTCGTCTAAATTCTTTTGAGGCCATCATACTACCTTGTTGGTGGCCGGGCATCCAATTTTGGTCGCTACTCTACAATAATCCATCGTTAGTCAAAAAGACCTGCGAAATGCCTTGCCCTGATCAATTTTAAGAAGGCTATGCGTTCTATGGCACCGGTAACTCCAGATAATTGCCTTATTCGTATGTTTATTATACTGTCCCTGAGAGAAATGCCCGATATAGATCTTTCCATGCCTCTCTGAGCAATGCAATGCCAGTTTTTAATATATTTGGTCTTGTATTGATTTTTAGTCCAACTAAACGTGATGCTGCTTTAAGTCTCCGCAGCATTTGAACATCTTCTTCAATAATGTCCTCAAAAAAATACTATATTGTCGGCAAATCTTAGATGGTTAAGGATTTTCCCGTCGACATTTATGTCCATATACCTGAAATCGATCCGCTTGAACATGTACTCAAGAAGAGATGTGAAAAGTTTCGCGGACAGGCCATCGCCCTGCTGTACTCTCCCTAAATCAAAATCTACGATATCCCCATGTAGGCTTACATAGGCTTTTATCTTCTAAATGTTTTTAATTATGCTGATGTATTTATGATAATTCGGCATTGTGTGAGGGCCTGTAACATTTTCTGCCGATTTATATCAAACCTGCAAAACACTATAATTAAATCAAAAAAGAATTAATAAATGCTGTAACCCTGAACTTTTAGAAGAGCAATTAAAAGTTGCACGGTAACGAGTGTATGAGTTTGCTATTTTTAGCAGCCAGAACTAAAGTTAGTTATGCACTCGAGTTATAACAGGCGCTCCACGGTTGAGTAACTCGGGGGAATCCGTTTTAACATCCTGTGCGGCAAGATGAGAATTAAAAAGTCGTTTGAAGTATTTACTTTGTCGTAGAATTCGGTTAGTCGTATGATTTTTGTGCGAAATACCATGGTTGTTAGTAAAAACCTTGGTATTTGAAACCAAAAATAATTTGTTAATTCCTCTTTTGCAATCAGAATTAGCTAAAGTGATTTAAAAGTATTTTAGGATCTATTTTGATATCGATATATTGACGATGATAATTTAAAAGTTTAATATCGGTATTTAATAATATAGATACAATATGAAAAATTTCCTTAGCCCTACTTCACACTTGTCAGTACGCTTGACACGTTTTTATCGATCGTCGATCTGGGTATTGCATATTTTTGTGCCAGACCTTTAATTCGCCTGGGATCTACCAGTCACATTAGAGTGCGCGTGTATTTCAAATCAGATTTTCGATGATTTGAGGTATGATTTTATGGCTTTAATGATGGCATAAAACCGTCATTAAAGCCATAAACGAAGAACATGGGATAAAATAAAGCTAACGGGACAGATACCTAAGAGTATACCAATCCTAACCTAACTTATTCCGCATTTTTATTAATTATAAGTTTTTGTTTTTTTAGTAATAATGTTTTATTACTAATTTCCTCATTCCTATACTACAATTTGTTATAGCACACAATTTTAAATCAATCAAAAAAGTAGTATTTTCAGGCTGAATTTTTAAATATTTTATTATGTCGCCATCTTGGATTCTGAACCACAATTTTACCATTTGATTCCAACATATTACTTGATATTTGTGCAAAATTTGAGATAAGTTGGATAAGCAGTTTTTTAATATATTTTTTTTAATTTCACTAGGCTGCCATTTTGTTTAGCCATTGGATCTTTACCTAAATATTATTAGATCGTCCCCATATGACCTTTAATTTTTTATCAAAATTTGAAGTCAATCGGGTAAGTAGTTTTTAAGCTACGCCGCGAACTGACAGACAGACAGACCGACAGACGGACGTGTGGCATAAGTAGAAACTGGTAAAATATTAGTAGGAATCCAATATGATGGGACAAAATGGCACCCACTAAAAATGTTTGAAAAAACAGTAATGACTATGTACTGGACTAAATTGGGCTACACTTCACTATTCCTAATAAAAGGAAAGATTCATAAGTTCCGGGTAAAGAAAATTTACCTATTTTTTCAAATGTTTGTATAACAAATAAATCCGAGAATAAATCTCTAACATCCCTATAGATTTGGTCTCACGGCAACAAGAAAACCGCACATGGCAGCCTGAAGATCTCCAGCGTAGGCTCGTTTTCCGACGGGCGCGGGACGGTGGGTGCACAGCGAACGATTTTTGAAAATGAGACGTCGGATTGGTCGAGCGCCTCACGTGGTTTAATATGGCGATTTATGGATGATTTGCAGCTGCACGGCGGCAGAACATAATTCTTTTGTTTAGTTCGAATCACGCGCGTGATCGTGTTTTGTTAAATCGTTCGGTCTTTTGGTTCTGTTTATTTGTATAAATATGAATTCAATCGAGTATATACAAACTCATAGTTTTAGCTCTTTGGCGTACGACGACAAGATTAAAATTAAAGAACTTGGTCGACCGACACCACAAATAAACATTGAAATTTGTGGTTCAAGTAGAAATAAAACGTACAAGCGCCAGTTTAATGATAGAGTTTATAGTAATACAAAGTGGTTATGTGGTTGTGACAAAAAGAACGCGCTTTTTTGTTTCCCTTGTATTTTGTTTGGAGGTGACAAAGCGTGGACAGTTACGGGTTTAAGAGACTTGGGACATTTAAGCCAAAATATTAAACGACACGAAGGAAAACAGAAGCATATTTCTAATACGGTGAGCCTAGCATTATTAGGAAACGTAAACGTCCCAGGGCAGTTAGATAACTCTTACTGGATTAGCGTGCGGCGGCACAACGAAAAAGTTGATCAAAATCGCTATGTGCTATCACGCATTATAAACTGTATTAAATTTTGTGACACGTTTGAATTAGCCCTCCGGGGCCACGATGGAAGAGACGAGTTTGATAACCCAGGTATCTTTCGTGGATTGGTGAATTTTAATGCAGATCTTGACAACGTGTTTGGGAAACATTTAAAATCGGCTACAGCATTTAACGGTACGTCAAGGGACATACAGAATGAACTTTTGCAATGCATGCTAGAGGTATGTAGAGAACAAATCACCGAGGAAATAAATGAAGCAAATTATTTAGCGGTTATGGCAGATGAAACTAGTGATGTTGCTTCAGAATTTCAAATGGTACTTGTTTTACGATACGTGCATCAAGGCAGCCCAGTTGAAAGATTTTGGGGTTTTATAAATCCTTATCCACATGACGCTGAATCTTTAGCCGCCTGCATTCAATCAGTAATAGATCCACTCTTAACAAAGGATTCCAAGAAGCTGATTGCTCAAACGTACGACGGCGCTGCTGTTATAAGTGGTATACATAGCGGAGTACACGCAGTTATTAAGCAAAAATATCCTCTGGCATATTTTGTTCCCTGCTACGCCCATCAACTCAATTTAATAATGGCTCAAGCAGTGTCACGAGACCCAAAAGTACGAGTATTCTTTTCAAATGTAGACGATATCGTGAATTTCTTTTCGAATTCTCCTCAAAGAGTTGATGTATTGAACGAGGTAGTAAGGAGAAGATTACCATGCACCGTTCAGATGCGGTGGGACTTTAACAGCAGAGCAATAAACGTCATTTATGAGCACAGAAATTCTTTGATAGAATGTATGCAAGAAATTCAAGTGAGATTTACTAATACTAAAGTCATAAATCAAGCCAGTGCTATAGAACGTTCGCTTAATGATGAATCATTTTTGGGTTGGTTAAATATTTTTGATCGTATCATGCCTCATATTGACATTTTATACAACCAACTGCAAACAAAAAAATCCGAGTCTGTGAAAATTAAAAATTCTGTAACGACATTTGAAAGACGCGTAGAAGACTTGAAAGAGAATATTGACAGCGTAATAGAAGGAGATCCTCTCAGACAGGATTTGGAGCCCGGTGGAAAAAGAATTCGTCTTTCAAAAGATAATCTTCGTGAGGCAGCATTAGGAGCTTGTGACACAATAATTCAAACTGCTAACACTAGATTTCATTATGTAGATCATTTAAAAATCGCAACTTTATTTAAATCTGAATTGTTTAAGAAATTCTCAATAAAATTCCCAGATGAAATCTTAAATACTGTACTGACTATGTACCCTGTATTTGAACGGGAACGTCTGAAAACTGAACTGTCCATAATTTATATAAGGCCAGATTTCAAAGATCTTAAAGGAGCAGTGCCATTTTTAAATTTCCTCGCATCTAACAATTTAGAGGAGTCGTTCAAAGAAACCGTTAAATTATTACAAATAACTATAACAATTCCAATGACAACAGCGGAAACAGAAAGATGTTTTTCGACTTTAAAGAGGGTTAAGAATTTCTTACGCAATACCATGGGTGAAAGTAGATGGTCCGCCCTTTCTATGCTGTCAATAGAAAATGCCTTCGTTAAAAAAGATTCCGATTTTAATGAGAAAGTAATTGAGAAATTTGCCAGTGCTAAACAAAGACGTATGGTGTTAATGTATAAAAATTGAACTTTTTTTTGTTTAAAATACACGTAGTTTTAAGTTTGTTTTTCTTTTTCTGACTATAGACATTTATTGCTTACTTGTGTTGCCATCTTCAACAAAAGGACGGCGTGTTTGTACCAGCACCCAGTATAGTAAGGATACAGGTATGTCCAATAATTCCTTTTTTGCTTGCGTATTTTTAACCCATTTACGGCCAAGGTAATAAAAAACAAAAAAAAAACATATTTATTTTCGAGGGGTAAACCGCGGTTCAAAATCGTGAAAACCAATTCCACTTCTAATAGCACTAATTCCAATAATTCAAACAGTAATACTACTAATTCCAGTAGTGTTCCCATTATAAACTAAATAAGTTTTGATTATTTATTACGTTTAGAACATTTATATATATAATTTATATATACTAGCGGGTACCCTCAACTTCGCATATATGATTATATTGAAAGGGATGTAAATAGGTACTTAAATCGCGTCATTTGTTGTTGCACTCTCTGGCTGTTAAATAGCCAAGCTACAACGCGAATTTACTCTACAGTTACATCCGACAGAGTTGACCATGGGAAAAACAATCGGAGCGCAAGTCTACTCCAGCTCTACTTAAGAATTGCCCTTGAGCTTTGTTAACTATCATGGCAAAACAAAGCTTTAAAGGAAACTGTACACGTTTAAACTAAAAAGAATAGTCTGACGGAATTAAAAGGATACGTGATATAAAAACTGTTTCTCTCAGACCAAGGCCAGAAATAATAGTAGACTCTATTACATTGTTTTGTAATGTTTTAACCTGTAGCTGAGTTCAATTACACAATTTTGGTGGTATTAAATTTCGAATAGTCATCACTGGTACCCCCACTTTTAAAGTTAACTCATGTGGAGGGATTCCTGAAGGGTATAGAGAGTGTAGCAATCGACAGGATAGTCGACCGCATTTTCTTGGTCTATAACTACATCTATTGAGTAGTATGTTAATTATGGAGCAGTAATTTTTTCCAATAAAGCTAAATTTATTTCATCTGCTGTGCTATTTTTTGGAGTTAATATAGCTCGTTCTTTAAACCAAGAAGCGGTTTTATTTTGACAACTTTCGAGTCCACTATAAACATTTAAGAGGTAGTCTCACCCCCTTGGAAACTGAGTTTCGAAGAATTCCTTCTTATCGAACCACTGCACTCTAAAATCAAGCTGTTTGCACAAGCTCAGCTATCTGCGGCAAACGGTTTGAGAAAGGTCGCAAAAATTAATCAATGACCCGATTTTTTCAAAAACCCTGTATGAATTTATAAAAAATCTTAAAATATGTAACAAAATAAAATAAAAAGCACGTGTTCAAGTGTTTTTCCGAATAACTAATTGTTTTTTAAATAAAAAATATTATATTAAGGGGTGGTTTCAGACATTTGAACTCCCTGTCTCAATTTTTAAAAAAATTTAAAATATGTAAAAAAATAAAATATGTTAAAGCATTTTCCGAATAATTAACGGTTTTTTAAATAAAATATATTATAATATTTGAGGGATGGTTTTACCCCATTGTATGAAGTTTTTAAAAATCCTAAAATATGTAAAAAATACGTGTAACACGTGTTCAAGCATTTTTTCGGAAAAATTACCGTCTTTTGAATAAAAAATATTGTAATATTTAAGGGGTGGTTTCACCCCCTTGGAATTTGAGTTTTGAAAAATCCCTTCTTATCGAACCCCCATACCCTAAAATCAAACTGTAAATCAAAATTCAGCCTTTTACCTCAAGCGGTTTGAGCTGGAGCGTAATGAGTGAGTCAGTCAACTAAGTCTTATATATTAGTATGTATATATATATATATATATATATATATATATATCATCATCAAACCATCTAAAAATGATAGTTTGATGTTTTTCTCTAACTCTAGAGTTAGAAGAAAACAAACTACCATTTTTAGATGTTTTGGTCACAAAACTGCATAACGGACATTTCGAATACACCGTGTATAGAAAACCAACACATACAGACAGATATTTAAATGCAAAATCACATCATCACCCAGCACAAATTCAAGCTGTGGCAAATACTCTAATATCTAGATCCGTGCGACTGACTGAAACACAGACGAGACAAAACGAACTTAAGGTAATATCTAGTGCTTTAAAGAAAAATGGCTACACAAATCGCACCATAGAGAAAGCTATTAATGCACAGGTTTCCCGAACAACGAACAACAAAAAATATGAACCGGGAAAGCAACGAGTAGTCTTACCATATGTAAAAGGCACAACAGACAGAATCGGAAGAATTCTGAGGAAACACAACATACAAACAATACACAAGCCACAAACAACTATAGGTAAACTACTCGGAAACCCAAAAGATAAAATCAAACTGGAAAACCACGGAGTGTGCAGTATTCCGTGCCAGGATTGTGAAAAGTTGTACCTAGGGCAAACTAACAGGCGAATATCAGCAAGAGTGGAAGAGCATAAACTCAGCATCAGAAATAAACAAACAACCTCAGCTTTATTCCTACATCATCAGGAAACCGGCCATAAAATAAATTTCGATAACTGTAGGGAGATTGCCAATATAGAACATTATAAGACCAGAATAATCCGAGAAGCCATAGAAATTGAAAAACAAGGTGATTTGAATAAAAGGGCCGAATCATTAAAACTACCAACAGTATGGAAGACAATAATCGACAAATCTAAAATCGCAAAAAAAAGCGCAATTAGCGCAACAACAACAGCACCATCCGGAAAACATAAACAACGACCAACGCCTGCGCAGATATAACCTTCGGCCCCGAGGGGGGGTATAAAAGGAAGCGTCGCAGTCACCAACACTTCAGTCTCTATTCGGACGCGAGAAAGAAAGCTTCGAAAATGCCAAATGTGATTTTGGCGAAACGTCAGCAAAACTGTTCTTTTCAGAACGACAGTAGTGAACGGATGTACACCCGGAATGAAAACACATTGTATTTTTCCATCCCTGAAGGATTAAAAATCAATATATATATATATATATATATATATATAGTATATATATATATATATATATAGTATATATATATATATATATATATATATATATATATATATATATATATATATATATATATATATATATATATATATATATATATATATATATATATATATATATATATATATATATATATATATATATATTATATATATAGTATATATATATTATATATATATATATATATATATATATATATATATATATATATATATATATATATATATTATATATATAGTATATATATATTTATATATATATATATATATATATATATATATATATATATATATATATGTATTATATATATATATATATGTTTATATATATATATATATATATATATATATATATATATATATATATATATATTTATTTATATATAGTAGATATATAGTATATATATAGTATATATATATATATATATATATATATATATATATATATATATATACAGGGTGTGATAGCACTATCGCTAAATGGAAAGATATACGGAGTAAATTGGTAAATTAGAGAAAATATTTTAGAGGCCACTTATCCGGTTTTTTTTTTCACTTAAACATTACAGGGGATTTTGTAAATATAGCTCAAATTCATTTTCATTATAATTTTGAAAAAAAAGTCTATTACAAAATTTGTTAGGTTTTCCTTCTCTACACGATAGCGACATTAGATTAAAAGTCGTTTCGGCTTCGAACTTTTTAATAGGGACCCGGATTTTTTATTCCATTTTTTAAAAAATTTTGATCTCAAAACCATCAATGTATAACACTTAACTATCGAACAGTTAACTTATGATTTCTGCATTAAGAACAGTAACAATGTTTGTTAATTTCATACGGAAATCGTAAACTAGCTTAAAGCTTTTGAAAAATTGTATAAAAACTCAATTAAGTTAATGATGTTTTCCTGAAGACGAAATGTCTGATTCAAAATTTGAGTACACCATCTCGTAGAGAAGGAAAATCAAAAATAAAATAATTTACAAAATTTCGTTTACTTCATAAACTAAAAAACACTGCTAACGGAGCATAAGTAGCCTCTAAACGAACTTATTAGATACTCTAGCAGGTACTGGCCTTGTTACCCTACTTTCTAGTTTTAGGAGGCGAAAGGCCACGTAGGATTTGAATTCCAGCTGGGACATTTTGTTATCATTAACAATTCTGTGTAACTTTCAAGACTCCAAGAAGGTCAACGCCACCCATGTACTTATTGTAGTTGAAAATAATGGCTGGTTATGGTATATTTTCTATTTTTTTTTCTTTTTCCGGTTGTCCCTTTTCGCGGATTTTATAGGTTCAGTGCAATTATGAGTACTGATAAAAGTTACGATGGAATTGTCGTTCCATCTAACTAGAGCTATTTCTGTAGAATCTTCAAATTCGAAGTTATAGGATCCTCTAGCTAATAGACAGTTGCTAGTTCGATTATCGCGAATCGCGAAAAACCTCTTTTTTTCAAAATGGAAAATAGTTTGTATGAGGAGAAGTTGTCCAAAAAAACTGTGGTTTTGATTGTTTTTTACAATGGACAATAAATCTACTACAATTGGCGCCTAATCCAAATTCCCCCTTTTTTTCTTCTGCTCCTCCATATAGTATACTTGTAGAGGTAGCAGTCAGCTGAACATAAACACCACAATTTAAAACCGAACCTCACGGGCTTTCCTCTGATGTACATTTTACAGCAATGTCGTCCAAAATAGACAGACAGACGAAATGAAAAAACGTCAAACTGCATAAACCTTTCATTGATGTTAAAACATGAATGCAATTTAGAAAATTCGCCATATTTTATTTCTGCTCATACAATCTCACTATTTGTAAACCTTTGTCTTTTTCTGTAGACCAGTATAAACCTGTTTGAGGCAGAGTGTGGTACCCAGATAACAGCACAATACCTACGAAATTAAGTAATTTTTCTGTTGTCATTGAAGAATGATGCTTGTTATTATTACGTGCATATTCTACTGAATATCCCACCATCATGTTTTCAACCTGTTCATCAAAAAAGTTGAAAAATATATCTAGTAGTGACAGCTCCCCTAGCATTGCTTTGAGATGTTTAGTCTGCGCTTTTTCTTTTGACTCTGCTAAATTACGATGTAAAAACTTACCCTGTCTCCACTTTGGTTGCAGCATTAGCTTTCTTCCTTTGACGCCTAAAGTCTCGTTATCTGAGTCACTGAGGTCATCTTCGGTAGTGCGGATTGCAAAAGTTCCTGCAATGTTTATATTTATTTCTTCCGAATCGTCAGAAAACTTTTCCGTACCAGCTAATTCGTCTACCTCTGCGAAAATATATACTGCATCTATCTGTTCTAAGAAAATAAGTAAAAGATAAATTATTAAATACAGTATTTCTTACCTCTCTCTTTTTCCGATTCTTTTACCGCTTTTTTCAGAGCGAGTTCTAAGTCTCTTTGAGTATAGTACTAAGTACTAAACGACAAACGTTTTGACTTGACGCCTGATAGCCAATGTTGCCAGTATAAAAGCAAAGCAGGTAAGGGCGCACTGAGCTACTAGAGATTGTCTATAATATCGACTTTATGATATCGGGATAAAAATAATCGTTTTTACGTGTTGTCTGTTATACAAAAAAATAAATTTAATATGCAGATTTTTACTAAAAAAATATTTTTGATTTTTTTTAGTTGTCAAAAAATGAAATGGCTTGACTTGACACCCCCCCTCCCCCCAAAGGAAAGCCTTCTAAAGCCTGAATTAACCTTGACTCGTCGAAAACAAAGTTATTTTCCAGTATAACTGGGAAAGTATTCAATGTTATCAAATTCGGGCTGATAATTTTCTATTAATAATAACACCCATAATATGTAATGTAATGTAATGATGTATTATCGATCGGTATTAATTATTGACTGTTTTAACATAAGACACACGCTACGTTTGTCGTCCAGCTGGCGCCTATTGCCGGTCATATTTACCGACTTACGTAATGCTCGAGTTGATGATGGTTCAGCGCACATAAACAAAATGAAAAACAACTATTATTGTTGTAAATTTCCTAAATTAGTTATATTGGGATTTCTAGAAATGATAAACTGGTTTTCTACCGGACTTTTGTAATAGTGCAACTGTTACATTAAACATCACTGATACGCCTCAAAGAGGGTAAAGGTTAAGTTTTGATTCTTTACAGCATGAACCTGCGCTAGGGGGTGGGGTTTAACCCCTCTCCTTGAAATAAAATATATGAAGCGTGGACATATTTTCACAAGAGTCTAGCAGCCTGCTAGTGATATTTTGATTACGAGTTTCGTAGGTTTTTGTTTTATTTATTTGAGGTGTGATTTTATGACTATAATGATGATTTTATCGACTAATCTGAGCTAACCTAACGCTAACAGGACAGATCCACCTAACAGTATAGGTTTTGTTAAAAAAATCCTTGTTTTAATATAGACTCTGAATTTTATTGGCGCGCTTTACAGCAGTTAAAAAAAAGTAAAAGAAGCCATCCGCTTGAACGGATATTCGAATACACATGCGTTGTCGAGTCGAGAATCCCACTGCTGAGACAGGAAGCTCTAACTGAACATTCAACAAAATGTGTTTATCAGTTATCAGATCACTGGTACCCGGCTAGACTCTTTTCTATTTTCTGATCATACATTTTGCTGGTAAATGTTGTTTTTTACATTTGGTTGCTATTTACAAGTTATTTCCTTCAATACAAGAATACGGAATTACGGAAAAATTGTAATCTAAGAGGTTTGGTGTTAATGTTTTGCTCATTTCCTCAAAGCCTTGGATTCATACTTCCCTAACGTACTATACCCACATTTTTAATAGTATGCCAGTGATTTTCCTAAAAGTTATTTGGATTTACCTATAAATATTACTCCAAAATGCACGCAATTTTTCACCATGATCCCCAGTTCTGTCCAAACTTTCGGAGAGGATTGGAATATTACAGTGAGCAGACTGTCGAATCAGTGTACTCTGATTATAGATTCGTACGGAAAAAATTCAAAAGTCTTCACGACTATAATATGTAATTATAGAAGTCGTCATTTTTAAAAAATTTAGACCCCCGTACACTCGTTATAGGACAATGGCCATGGAAATTTTCAGGAAAACTGACTGAAAGCCATCTCCCGTAAGGATTGGGCGGGGTCCTTTAAGAGTTTTATGTGTACTACATATTGTATTTTTTTTTTAGGTGTGTTGTAAACATTTTTGTGCCGTACTATATTATATTTACTGTAAGAATTAGTATTATAGTTTCAGTTATTTAAATAAAAACAGCTATAAACGATAAAAATAGATTGCAAACCCAAATTTAACTTAGAAAAAAATGCTAATTTTTACTCAAAAGTGGGAAATTGGTCTCCAAGTCACCAGCTGGTTTTTCCTTCATATGAGGCATTTCCAGCACACCGTGACATTATATATGAATCCGATGTCGATGTAATTCTCATAGAAATCATTTTGTAAATATGCAGTCTATTTTAATCCATGTCTTTCATCATGGCATCCATTTTGATGACGTCATCATGGGGTGGTCGAGAACTCTGACCAAGAGTCTCCCAGTCGGAAGTCCGGAAGTAAAATATTTTTACGCCAACTCCAACCAATATTATTAGAATAAAGATATAGTTCAGTCGATGTTTATATACATCGAGATTAGATTATGTCAGCTCAAATCTACGGGATTAATAAGTGTTTCGAAAAAACCCTAAAGCGTCAATATATTTACGTATTCCATGTTAACAAAAAAAGCATGTTTTATCAAATATATATTTATCACGTGCTTGTTGTTACTTACTTATGTTTATCAGTTATTCTACTAGCTTGTATTAGTCAAGGTGGATTTAATTATCGTTTTTCTTTTATCTTTATAACTATTGTTAAATACATGTATTAAGATACCGGGTTTATTTTTAGGTAAAACTATGGCTATAAATCTACATTCTCAATAATTTTTAAAGTGGCATATTTTTTACTTAGAATGTTACGTATAAAAATGTGTGTAATGGTGCCTATTGATAGTTATGTCTTAAATTATAAAGTTTCTTATATAAGAGGATAAGGAGATAAGTTAATAAAATATAAAATAATAATTATGATAAGTGTGCTATGTGGTGTTTATAAGGGTCTTTATGAATCCAGTATCATATTTTTAAAAAGTGGTTTAAAAGAGAAATATATACCCCACTTAAATTGGGCACAAGCCCATATCTATTATTTTCTTAAATTTTTTTAATTTTTTATGCAATTAAGTGGAAATAAGAGGCGGATATTTTCATCGGTTTTGAGTTGTTATACCTCAGGCGGCTGTTTTTAGGCTGGCAGAAATAAAATAATTTCAAGAAAGAATTGATTTTAAAACTAATTTGTGGATTGTTTCCAACTTTGAACTTTCAAATACTAAGTTTGGTAAAGATATGAGCTGTAAAACTTATGTAATTTTTGGCGGTTTTTCAAAAAGCTTTGAGATATCGAAAGACCTTGCAGAAATGCTTTGTATCCAATATATTAAAAAAATTACCTGGAGATGGTTTTATATGGTGAGATCGAGCTTTTTGTCATATCATTATCAAACTTGGCATTTTGATGTTCTAGGTGATGAACAATTTTGTTGGCTTTATAAGTTTTTGTGCAAATTTTTAAATCCGTTCGATAAGCAATTTATTAATAATTTTTCTTTAGCAATTTGTGTGGCCGTCATTTTTTCTCAGTATTAAAATGAAAAATAAGGCTAGTTTCTATCCACCCCATATGCAGAAATCAAAAATTTGCAAAGTGAATTGTATTTTTTTAACAAGCAGAAGCTTTTGGTAAGGTTGATTTTTTTTCTAAAAATTATATTTTTAGATATGTTTTCCTCTTGTCACCTCTAACCGACATACTGTATACAGTTCACTACAATATTACGTAAAATTAAATCCCCATTCTCATTAGAAGTTATATAAGTAGCTGTGATTACAACAACTTCCCTTTCGTTAGAAAGTTCGAAGAGTTAATAAAAAAGAGAGGTCCTGTATATTATGGGCCTTTCAGAATTTTTAGAGGAAAATTCCAGCAACCTAACCTTTTTACCTCAACTGTTTTTCCCATTAGTAATAATAGTGGAACACGCAGTATCTATACAATTCATTTGGTACTATTTACAGATAAGAAAATGCTGTTAAATTAGACACATATGTCTGTACACATGCATAGATTACTGCAAAAAAGCTTTCAAATTAAGTTTTTTAGTTACGTTACTATATTAATATTTGTTTTTCGTCTGTTTATTTAAATCATCCATGAAAGGACTTGATGGGTGATTACTTAATGTAATTTATTAAGCGCCTTTCTCGAAAAAATTCCTATCTCATTCTATTAAATTGTTTATCATGTAGCGAGCAAACACATATTTGATGCAATCATTCGAGTTAAGGTTGCAGTCAACTATTTTTTTAGTTTTTTTGTTACTTTAGTAAGATATTTATAAGAATCAAAAGTATACATTTTTCTTTTTTTTTGTATATTTATTTTTAGCTTTAATATTTATTTATATCTATAGTATAGATATTAAGTTTTTGCTTTCATAAAAAAATTCAGCTTGTTTACATTACTTTCATTGTATAATAAATACAACAGCTGTTGTTCTCCAATTTGGGTGATAGGTTGGTTCTTAACACTGTCCTCCCATGTAGCTTTGGGTCCTCCACCTTTTCTTTTGCCATCGTGCTTGGCTGACAATATTCTGTTGCGCATTCTTCAGGTTCTTGCAAAATGTTCGGTTCGTTTATATTTGTGTGGTCAAATGGGGATCACAGTCGATTTGCAATGGAAAGGCCAGTGGTTAAAAATCCTCTTGCGGCCACACTTTTTTGTATTTTGTTTCATTGTTAATTACTGTTTTATGTTTTAATTTTGGTTTGATATGGTATACAATTTAAATTAATTTTAAAGACAAATTTAACATCAGGTACCCAGTAACTATTTCGGTGCATTTTGGAGTTTCTGTGTCGATATGCATAACACAGTAAATACTACATGGATTTGTTATGTATAGAAAATATCCTGCTTGTACCTAGACAAGTAACAAATGCTTAGAAATCGACAAAATGAACCAAATAACAAGCACTTCAAATTTTAAAAGTATTTGAAATATTAAGTAACTCGTAATTGTACTTGTTTTTTATGAAGTAAAGTACTTTGTATTTCAAATACTTTCACAGGTATGTTAAGTACTAAGAAGTATTTTAAGCACCAACATATTCTAGGAAAATATGATAAATACATATTAAAATGGTGAATATACATAGTTTTATAATTACGAAATTGTAGTGGCGGATTCTAAGGCGAAAAACCCAAAAAAATTGTTTTAAAACATAGTTTTATGGTAAATTTCAAACAAATCAGAACTAACCAGAAAAATGCCAGGTTGCCGTATAAATTGACTCCAAACGGTTTGTGATTCTTACTTATAAAAGGCCTTTTTCGGTACCGGTTAACAATCACTTTAGAATTGTTTTGTTTCTTATTACTTATAGGCCTTATTTTTGATCATGGTACTTTTCCAGTTAAAAAAAGCTTTTCTATGTTTTTCTAGATTTGAAAAGAAATTGTTTATATTTTTCGATTGATTCCAACTCTACTGACGATAATGCTGTGATCTATTTAGGGGGTCAATCAGTTTTTAGCAAAGCATAATGTAAATGTGACGAATGCCGATCTTCGTTTTGTTTTTTTGGAATAGTTAGACATTCGTCAGATGTATAGAGCCAAAGAAAAACAATATCAATGTAATGTGCTAGGTTTTGAATCGAATTTAAAGGTCATACACGTAGGAAAGCGGGGGACAATTTGAAGAACTTTTGTGTTTAACTTTTTTTTTATATCTATACCAAGTAAATTATTCAAAAAACAAAAAACCGTCTATATAGATCTAGTTATGAACATAGGAAAAAAAACAAAACATTAAAATCAGCTACACTTTATAAAGGTACCCGGTATTTGGTCAGGGACGTAGACAGAAAATTCATTTTCGGGGGGCCAGTTGGGGGCACAAATAGTTCTAGAGGGGCCTATATACAGGGTCTGTCATTAGTGTGCCAAAGTAGCTACTAAAGATTTTCTTTACATTAATGATCGCTCCTGTAACAAATAATATGTGTCAGTAAAAAAATTAAAAGGAATTTTCTACATTTATTTTAGGTTTTTGAATTAAATAACAAATTTTGTACAAAAGTAACTTATTAAACACATCTGAAGAAATATGTTTTTTCACTTTTATTTATTGTACAGTTGTGGAAGTATTACTAAAACTAATAAAAAATAAACATGAATAATATAAACCGTTAACTAAAAAATACAAAAGAAAACAATTCATAAAATTAAATTTATACATTCTATTTCTCAAAAATGAGAAAGTTCGCTCACGTGAAGCACCAAAGACCGGGATTATTACAACAATTATGACTTTATATTTTCTTTGTTTTAATTAAGTAAGAGTCAGCATATATTTGGGATTCTTACTAGCAAAGATATTTTGTGTTGTTGTGGTTTGAGTATTTTATTTCGTTAAAAATATTGCGCTCATATGAGCGTACCGTATAATTTATTTAGACAGGCCACAGCCCCCCCCCCTCTGTCTACGTCCCTGTATCTGATATAAAAATGAAACTACCTCTGAATTTTTATTGTAATTACATTAGAACTTACAATATTTGGGTCCGTATAATTTATTCTCCTTATCGATCTTTATCCATTTTTACAGCGCCTAAAACTATTTAGAAGATATTTGCGAATTTCTGGACAGATGTCGGATTAAAAAGTATTTCTTGCCAAAATGTCCATCTTGACGTCGCGTCAGCAAGGCATACCTTGGAAAAGTGATTTTTTATTTTGTTTCAAACTAGATTGAAATTTCTTGACCTAGGATAACAAATATGTAAGACTAGGTTTTGTAGCGAAAATATGGAACTTTTAATCTACCCAATCGTTTTTGTTCTAGGAGGTACCGATACGCAGTTACGTATAACTAAAACCAAGGGCTGACCTTGAAATAATTACTTATATTTGTGACACCCTGTATACTATATTAGCACATATATATATATATATATATATATATATATATATATATATATATATATATTTAGAATCGTCTCAGTAACCTCTTTAATATTGTACCTATAACAATGAATTATAAAAATATTTATTTTTTATGTTGGACATACCGGGGTAATACTTCCGCCATTTTGATTTTTTATAAACAAACCTAGCTGAGAACACCCCGTTAACTATACTAGTTTTGAATTAATTGTATATACTCATTACTTACCCTTACCAAACGGAAAGTGCAAAATGTAAGATGACAGTAGAAAAGTAATCCTGAAAACTTCTTATCTAATTTATCCCGTTCTCGAGTCACAAACCTCTAGATACATCCTACGACGGACCGTCTTCTTTCTTTTCGATACTGGCCGCCTTACGAAACATGTCGATTCATGGCAGAGGGCTAAGAGATTTCCACCAATAAGTAGGTGGCAAATGCAAACGAATCTTCTATATTTCTTGAACACAAATTTAAATGCACAAAGTATTTTATTTACAAACATCAAAGTATTTGAAATATTATTGAAGGATTAGAAATACTTGAATTTCGTTACTTTGAAATTCCCTTGGTAGTACTTCAATTACTTTTAAATTTCAAATAAAATTATATATATATATATATATATATATATATATATATATGTCAAATACTTTTTAAGTACAATTACCATAAAATAAAATATTTTTGAAGTACAATATTTCAAATACCAAGAAGTATTTTTTTCCAAGTATTTTACTTGAAGTACTGACAAAAAAGAAGAGACTAAAAATCTTCGAGTTTTATTCATGATATCAGGTTTTCCGCTTCAGTGCTGTTTGTTGGTTGTAGGGGATCGAAGACGCTTATGCACGATCGATCTATGTCACTGCAGTCTTAATTGCCAGCGCTCTAAGCCACGTGAAATTAGCCGATTGTGTCTAGCATTAGCAGAATTCGAAGAAGATGCTTTCAATTCATAAATAGGCACCGTTCAGATCAAAGAACTGTAATACATGAAAACGTTATACAAAACTACATTTTACGAATTATATTTGTCTGTCAAGATAAAAGAAACGTTTCTTAAAAAAACGAGCTGACAATCGCTGGTCAGTTTATTGCCTTAAACTGCAAAATTTTCATTTGAAACTGAAAAAAACAAGGTAACATTGAAAAAGGTTTAACTGAAAAGTAGATTCCCTCTTTTCTTTCGCAAGTTTTCAAACTAGACTCTAACCTTAAATCTGATTATTACAATGATTTCAATATGACGTTTTTTGTCCAACTGATTTATTAGGAGTTTTTGCAATACAGTCTATTTTAAGAGCTTATATTTCGATTAACGTGTAAACGTGACTTGCTCAAAAATCTAGAACTCTCTTATTGGAGACCGGGTGATCTGTCTGAAAGGTCAGAGAGAGAGAGTTTTAATTATTATTTGCCCACTTACCAATAATGTAGCTAGCTTCTTTTCGGAAGAATAGTGTCTGCTGAAACCTTAATTAATTTATAATTATGACGTTTTTGTAGAGAATATTACAAAATGATCTTACTGAAATCTAAGATTTTTTTTACCCCATATCGCCATAAGGCGGTTAAAGAAAATATCAAATTCAAATTAATAGATGCAAGAAAAAAGTTTTATGTTAATTTAAGGTGATTTATGGTCTATATTTCAAACGATGTTTGTATTATGTAATTGTTATAACATATGATGTTTTATACTCGAGGTAAAATTATCATATCGTGTTTTCGTTAATCCCAGAGGTAGAAATCAAGGTGGGTCAAATCGGAGAACCATCCAGGCTACTTAACCAGTGGCCTCGACCAGTCCACCTGTTCTCAAACTTTACCCAAACCCGTTACGTTATAAAAACTATATTTAAATTCCAGGTATAAACTAAGTGAAATTGTTTAACTGTAGTGTTATGTATGTTAAGACATATTGCCTGATTTCAGTGTTTTAACGGTATATTTACTATTTTCACAACACAGTTTTAAAGCAGGCGTTTTATTCCTGTTTAAAAATCAGTACCCTTTCTCCTTTTATATAAGGTGATTAAACGTAAAATATATTCATCCCTTAAAAATAGGAAGACAAATTTCTCTAAACATGAGTTCGCAAGCGCTTGGTGTTTAAGGTAGAGTGTGTTTGGTTATAAATAAATGTACCCTCCAATTAACTTTCATATTTTGGCAGATATAAAAAACATAAATACAAAAGTTTCTTCAAATTATAAAAAGTTTTCTTTGATCTCTTGCATATGCAGATATACAGGGTGTTTCGTTTTTTTGAAATCAATATGAAATTAAAGAAATCTAAATTTTTTTGAAATCAAAATAAATTATTAATATTTTATATATTATCGGTGAGTGTGACACAAAAATTAATCTTTATTCCATCGATATAGAGTTTGTTGTTATTTCCTTCAGTGGTTATCGAAATATTTGAAAAATCATTCAAGCAACAATACAGATGTACAACCTGTATATCTCCAGAGCTTTTCGTAATACAGATATCCCAGCAACTCCAATTAACTTCCTTTTTTTTGGTATAAGGTGATTTTCGTTTTTTTTTAAATCAGCATCAACTTGGTTTTTTGAATGTGACACCCTGTATATAATCGGCTATAATGAAAGATCTTTTTATCCAATTTCCTACAATAAGGTGTTTAATGTTTAATTTTTTATAACGATTATTTAATCAAAATATTTGGAGTACAGATACAGATATCAACAAACCTTATATATCTGGAATCGGATTGAAAAAATGTTTTAATCTAGAAGAAAACATACCGGGTGTTGCATTTAAAAACTAAATTTGATGTTGATTACAGAAAAAAGAAACACCCTGTATATCTGTCAAATAGAGCAAAAATTTGTTAAAAGTGACGGGGATGCGTAAATACATTCCTTACTACGGCAGAGCAGTGTGTTCTGCTGTAGCGCAGTAACTCTTTCTCAAGTATATACGCGCCTTCATCAAGAGCAAACTTTACTGTGGTCCAGCTGACACAGGCACAAAGGTTATGCTTCATTTCACAGCCTCCATTTCAGTGTTGAGAATTTTAAAAGAACTTAAATCGTTTGTAGTAAAGAAGTTCTGATTGTAGAATATGGTTACAAATATAATATGAATGAGTACATGTTACAACATATAACATAAAATCATTTTATGTTATAAAATGGTATTTCTCGTGTAAAAGGAAAGACAATGGAAAAAAATGTTAAAAAAAGATAAGGCTGAAATGTTATTTCAATTCTGACTTACTGAACCCGTTATAATTGTTACATCCGGTATTTATAAAAAAGATATTTGTATGCGAATACAGTTAGTATACTAACGTTCTGGAAGAGACCTCAAAAAAATATCGTTCAAATCGGACCAGTGGTTTCGGCAAAAGTTACTTTAAACTTTTGATTACTTTTTGATTGTGCGTTAATCTCTCGGAGAAGTGTAGTTGTCTCGTAATAACTAAAAAAAAATAAATAAACTACATGATATAGGATTTGTATAGTTATTACCAAATAATTATATGCATATATAAACTGTGTTATCTGTACGTAGTGGAATCCTATACAGGGCGTTTCAAAAGTACTTGGGGAGATAATTTCTGAGAATATTTTAAAATAGGAAGTTCCATAGTAAACCATGGTGTTGAAATTTAATAAAACAAAATTATAAATTTTAAGTAACTCCTGAACGCGTTAAGATTTTTTGATGAAATTTAGTACATGAAATAAGCAACCAGGGACACTTGTTTTAAAAATATAACACGTTCTTGAATTAAACCAGTGGCGTCGGTACAATATTTTGCTATATTTTTTTGTGAAAACTATGCTACGCCACTGACATTCTATTTTACCTTTTTTTATTAATCGTTTTATTTAGAACAAAAAAGGTCTTTTATGTTTTTATTTTTTTGATACAAGAAACGGTTTAGCAGTACATAATTATTTTATTTGGGACATACAAGCTATTTTAAATTGATAAAATATTGAAATAATTAAAGCAATAATAATAACATCTAATATAAGAAAATTAACCAGTAACTGCAGAAATGAAATTGTCTTTAAATAAACTATTGGAAATGTCCACCCTCTGCTGGGATGCGGGAATCCAATATTCTTTGCATGTGTTCTCGTCCATTAGCTAAGTTATCTGGTCTGTTTCTTATTGATTCAAAATTATCGATAATTCGGTTTCAAGATTTTCGTGTTTTCCGTTGGTGTTTTATAGATAAGTGACTTCAAGTGTCCCCACAAATAAAAATCAAGGGGATTTAAATCAGGAGACTTTTGTGGCCAAGGTTGATTACTTTCTTGAACTCCCCGATTAATCCATCGATTTGGATAAGTTTGATTTTGGTATTCTCTCTCAATTGCGCTGAAATGAGCGGGAGCTCCGTCATGCATAAACCACATGCGCCTTTGAATTTCTAATAGTACATTGCGCAATAAAAGAGGAAGTTCATTTGCCAAAAAGTTTCGCTAATTTTCGCCATTCAATCGAAGTGGAAGAAATAATGAAAATGTCTTTCTGAAATTGCGTGTGAATTTTTCGAAGGCTAAATATGGTTATTGGGGAAGTTTGTAATAGCGTAAAAAGCACGTAATTTAAAAATTGTGGATTTTCAGCCATATTTCTCAAAAACCAATGACACATATTAATGCGCTGAGCAAAGTCTCTGGGCTTGTACCCTTTAAATGTGGTAAGGATATAGCTGATGCTCGTGCAAAATTTTTCAAACTGTAACGTCGGTAGAGTTGAGAGCATTAGCAATAATTGGGGTGCTCTAGCCGGATTTTCGTCCATAGCGTTTAAAACAGCTTGTTCCAATTCCAACGTTCGGACTGTTCGCAGTCTTCCAGGAATGTCACGTGCCCTTGCAAAACTTCGAGATTCAGCTAAGGGGGGATGAAGATTGGTAAATGTTGCAGAAGCAGGCAGTACTCGGTTAGGATATCGCTCCTGATAAAACTGTCTAGCTTCCTGCGGTTCCGTCAAGTTAGCCCCCCCCCCATAGAGTATTTTAAGAAGTTTTTTAGTAGAAATCGATTGTGCTCTACTGTGCCACTAATATTCAAAACTGTGCTTGTTTGCAATTGATACTATTAACAAAAAAAATGCCAACTTGACACTCAGCCCCCCAAAATTTTAGATATCATGCAAAACAAAATTTAATCTTGAATCTATTTGAAGTATGTTGAACTGTGCTGAGCATATTTTTAGCTTGTCTTTGCTTGTCTGATTTTTTAAAAGTAGATACGGTGGGGTCAACTTCACATTCAGCCCCGCCAAAATTTAAGATATCGTGACGAACATCGTGAACAAATTTTTAGAGGGGTTAAAACAGGTTAAAACAAAAAAACTAAAATAGGCTCAGCACACTTTAAGTAGACTGGAAATTAATTTTCGTTCGCCAGGATATCTAAAATTTATATCTATAATACATATTTATTTTTTTTGATCATGTTAAAACAAAAGAACTAGCTAAAAATATGCTCGACACAGTTCAGCACACTTTAAGTAGACTGGAAATTAATTTTCGTTCGCCACGATATCTAAAATTTTGGGGGGGCTGAGCGTCAAGTTGGCCCCGCCATATCTTTTTTTAAATCAGGTTAAAACAAAAAACTAGCTAAAAATATGCTCAGCACACTTTAAAAAGACTGGGACTTCATTCTGTTTTCCACGATATTTAAAATTTTGGGGGAGCTGAGCGTCAAATTTTTCATTTTTGTTAATAATGTCAAGTTTTGAATATTAGTGGCACCGTAGAGCACCCTTCAATTTCTACCAAAAAACTTCTTAAATTCCTATATGGCGACTAACTTGACGCAAGGCCATATACAATATGCATTTCGGCGAAATGTTCATTATTTTTTATATGATCCAAACAAAATTAGGCAATAATATAATAATAACCACTGATATATGATATAACTAAAGATATAAATTAGAACAACTTTCTATCAAATTATTATTAATTGTTTGGATTTATTGACAAATGATGCACTTCCAAAGCCCCCTTGTCAAAATAGAAAATTTCAACCAATACATATATAAGCAGGTTTTTTCACCGAATTTTGGAGTTGACAAAAATCATTTTTAAG
The DNA here is from genome assembly GCA_030620095.1 of Kuschelorhynchus macadamiae. NCBI lineage: Eukaryota > Metazoa > Arthropoda > Insecta > Coleoptera > Curculionidae > Kuschelorhynchus > Kuschelorhynchus macadamiae. The sequence goes on from JAUTXW010000106.1 coordinate 144,235, forward strand.
TTATAAACGCAAAAGGTATAATAACAAAAATCTATAAAAAACGTTACGCTAACTTTTATTTTCAACTCAAATTTAAAATGAGTTTTCAATTTTTTTTTATTTTTTATTCAACTCAAAAAATAATAATTTACCGGTGATCCGTTGCTCACATCAAACACACCTGACTTTTGTTATAAATGAAATAGGGATTCTTAAAAAAGGTAAAATAGAATATGTCAGTGGCATAGCATGGTTTTCACAAAAAAAAAATTTAGCAAATGTAGTATCGACGCCACTGGTTAAATTCAAGGGCTTATTATATTTTTAACATAAGTTTAACGGGTTTTTTGCATCCATAAGCGAAAAAAATGGTATTAAATCTAATAAAATATTACGAAAATGAAAATTCACCGACCAATATCCAGGAGACAGTAGCAAAAGCTCTGGGAATCGGTATAAGGACTGTGCAGAAAATTGTTCATAAAAAAAAGCATAATTTACTACCGAAGAAGATTAAGAAATGTACACGAAAAAAGCCAAAGACAAAAGACTTAAGTGACAATGTAAAAATGGATGTTCGTAATGCAATTTACGATTTATACACATCAAAAACTAATATAACCTTTCAAGTTTTAAAAGAAGCTATAAAAAATCGAGGTATATTGGAAATTGGACTAAAATCGTTGCCAAAATTAATAAAAATGTTGGGTTTTCGTTATAAAAAGGACTGTAATCGAAGATTTTTATGCGAGTTGCCACATATAGCAAGTCAACGTATCCAGTTTTTAAAGAAATACACGGAAAATGTTAATTCAAAATTTAGAAAAGTGGTATTTTTAGACGAGACTTGGATATTTTCTAATGGAAGTGGTTCGAAATCTCGGCAGGGCGACTCTGTAAAAAGTCTCAAGAGAAAAAAGGGATGTGGGACGGCCGTTTTCCCGTCCCACATCATTTCATCATCATTTTGCATGCTGGTTCTTCAACAGGATTTCTCCTAGGTGCAAGTTTACTGTTTTCTTCAATATCCAAAAGTATGGACTACCATGATAATATGAACTGTGAACTGTTTGAAAAGTGGTTAAAAGAACAACTGATTCCAAATTTAGATGCTCCATCTTTAATCATTTTGGACAATGCATCTTATCATTCAAGAATCTTAAATAAACAACCTACTTCATCCTGGAAGAAAAGTGATATTTATGACTGGCTAATAAAACAAAAACAAAATCCTTTACCCAATATGCTGAAACTAGAACTTCTTTTAATGGCAAAATCTATTAAAAAACCAACAATATATGCCGTAGATGAAATATTACGGGAAAATGGAGATGAGGTTTTACGACTGTCGCTATACCATTGCCAGTTTAACGCAAGAGAATTAATATGGGCTGGGGCAAAATCATATTACGAAAAACACGTGAACGATGGTGTTACATCAGATGAAGTGCAAATTATTTGGCAAGATTCATTAAATTATATTACGTCGGAGTACTGGAAGGAATCTGTGGAACATACGGAGAAATTAATATGGGATTGGTGGAATCGAGAACGATTTCTAGATTCTTTGAGGACGATTCAGAAGATGACTTTTTAAGTGATGATGATATTTTTTAGTCTATCATATTAAAAAGTTTCTGAAGGATTATTAATAGATCAAACGAACTTACCTGAAGTGAAGTTCGATCGTAATTATACGAGGGTCCAGTCCGAAGACATCACTTTGTTTACTATGTAGTCCGCCCCTGGAGTACTAATCGCGCACCAAGTAGAAAGAGATAAAGTACACTCTTCCCGGCCCGGCCCCCGCCATCTGCCTAAGATCATTTGTTAAAAGAAATCACTTTTTGCTCGCAACTTGGGAGGGTCCAATAAAGGGTGGGAGTGATGTCTTCGGACTGGACCCTCGTATAATTACGATCGAACTTCACTTCAGGTAAGTTCGTTTGATCTATTAATTATACTTTGGGTCCAGTCCGAAGACATCACTTTGTTTACTATGTAGATGTTTAAAGATGCAGTAAAGTTGCGAGCAACCTTCAGTTGATTCTGGAGAAAAATAAAAAAGAAACAACTAATTTATATCAACAAAACTCTATATCTATTTTGTTGAAATCCTTAGCAAAAACGTAATATAAACATATAGCAAAATTCCTAAAAAGAAAATAACATAACATATTTTGAGCGTGTGCCAGCCATCTAGAGGCTCTTAATTATTAACATGTCATAGCCTTTAAATACAACCCTAATAATTAATTGAACAAGCTTATATCTAAAGTTATAAAAATATATATATGTATTTGCCTTTTTTTTTTTTTTTTTTTTTTTTTTTTTTTTTTTTTTAATTGGATAAATTAATATCTAAAATTGCATTAGCAAAGTCGTTATCTGGTTTGAGTGGACGATTATAGAACTTTGCAAATGTGGAGTGTTGCGTCCAGCCAACCGTCTTGCATATAATGTCTATCGGGACACCTTTCCGCAATGCCGCAGAGGTTGCGGCATGCCTAACAGAATGGGGTTTGAAAACCCCTGTATCTATTCCTCCAGAGGTAAGTGTCTTTTTTACCCATCTACTGATGCTGTCTTTAGACGCTCGGCCATGGGGAGTTTTAAGTGTTATAAAAAGGAAATCGTTCTCAGGATCTCTTAGAGAGGCTGTTCTGTCAATATATTCTTTCAGGATGGTGGCCCCACAGAGAAGAGGATTTTGTCGGAAAACTGGAATATGTAGACTGGGCTGAGGTTTTCCAACGCGACTGGTCTTAGTTTGGTCAGAAATGTTAATTACCGTTTCCCCAGGGCCATGTATAATATTCGAAAGACGAATAAGGGAGATAGTTTGTAGTCTTTCTCCTGTTATAAGAGCTAGCAACGTAGCTAATTTCTGTGACAGGGTTTGAAAGTTAAGGGGTAACGGTAGGTTCTCAATATAGTTAAGAAGAGGTGTAGGATCCCAAGTAGAAGTATATTTCGGGCGAGCCGGTCGAAGACGGCTGATATTAAGATGCCTATGAACCTAGCCCAATCTCGAATTTTGCATGTTTTATTTTTATTTAAATAATGTGACGCTAACGTAATTATATTATTTTTCTTTTCGTCGGGGAGTCTAATTTTTAAATTTGTGCTGTCTAATATAAAACCCAGAAATTTAATACAGGTAGAAGGTTTTAACGAGCTTTTGCTCATATTTATCTCAAAACCTAATGAGGTAAGAAGACTAGTCGTGATGCTTGTATGATTAAGACATGATTCATAAGATTCGCCGAAAATTAAGATGTCATCTAAATAATTTACTATACAAATGCCTATGGAGCGAAGATGAGACATGACAGGTTTCATCAGCTTGGTAAAACATAACGGGGCTGTGCACAGCCCAAACGGTAGACAAGTAAAATGATATAAGTGTCCTTCGACTAAAAACTTAAGAAATTTCTGGTGTTCGGTATGAATTGGCACGACAAAATAGGCGTCCTTCAGGTCAATTTTTGACATATAAATATTTTTATGAATGAGTTTTATGGCTGTTCGTAGATCGTCCATTTTAAAATGTGGACAATCTACATAATCATTTAGGTGTTTTAAATTTAAGATAAACCTCCTTTCACCGTTAGGTTTGTCCGCCAGGAAGACTGGGGAGATAAACTGTTCATGATTTGCCTTAGATTTAACTATAGCTCCCAACTTTAACAACTGGTCTATAGCTAGCCTTACCAACGAAATTTCAGAAGGTGAAAAATTGTTGTTAACTATATGGTTATGGAATGGTGGAGGCGCGTCTTTGAATGGGATCTTATAGCCTTGAGTCCAGGACAAGACTGTTGTATTTGATGTAATTTTGGACCAGGATTGAAAAAATAATTTTAGACGCCCAGCAAACGGAGCATGCTTTACCTTTAACGTTTCCTGAACTGTTGTCGCCTGTTCTGCGAGGACGGCTTCGAGGAATTGCCCTTGTAGTGTCTCACCTCCCTCCTTTGGTAAGACGGGCGAAACCTGTTTAACGCCCCTGTAGACCTTGATGAGTTGGCTCCCCCCCCTCTTTTTTCCGAGTGACTGAATGAACGTCCTGGATGGGATGTGTTACGTGAGGAAGTAGAAGGAAGGCGCAATTCCTGACCTGCCCTCTCTAATGATTTTAGATTTTTGGCACGTTCACCTAGATCCGGACCAAACAGGAATTCTCCCGGAATCGTATTTTCGGTTAATTCCTTGAGCGATTTGTTCAGGACCGGACTTATCAAGTATTTCCTCATGTTGGAAATATCATAAAAAAGCGCAGCAAAAATACGTGCTGAATCAGTAAGACTAGATAATACTTTTTCCCGAATATCCTTGGAAATGTTATTTTCTTCTTCCAGAACGACATTGAGTGCTTTCCCCATCGCAGACAATCCGTTACCAATGTGTAACTGGTACCCAGAATGAGTGGCATCTCGGGTCACGTGGGTTGTAGAAAGGATCGCCTTTACCTCGGGGTTTATTTTTGGGGGAAACAGTAATCCGCAGTTGGAAGGTAGAGCATGCTTTCCCTTAAGGGTGGAAAGTTCCTCGCTAGGTATCCCGTGCGTCAAAATGTGGGACCACCTGGAAGCTAAGGCGCCGTGAAGCTTAAACTCTGACGAGACGGGTTTTTCTGGATCAGCGCCAAGAATATTTAAAGTGTCCTCAGATAACTGAATATAATCGCCCTCGTCCAGCAGTAACACCTCCTCCGAAGTATTTGTAACCGCTGTTGTAGCTGCCAAATCCGGTCCTGACTGGCCCCCCCCCCCCCAGATTCCGCCCCGCGCGGGGAACGACTATCTGGGTCCGACTGATGCTGCCTAACCTGCGTATCGGCAAACGACTCGCCTCGGCGTGAAAGACTTCGTCTTTCCCTGTGCTTCCGCCGCCGCCGCCCCGACACGCTCGGTGATCGACTGCGGCTGCTGTAATAGCGAGACCTTGAACGCCTATAAGACGAACCGCTGCAACGAGAGTCCGATCTGCTACGAGACCGACCCCCTCGATAACTCCGAGAATGAGAACGCGAAGCCGATCTACCTTTAATTTGCGTAAGCTCCTGACGTATAATTTCTCTGATCATACTTTTTAAGGGAGAAGATGGCTCATTCTCCGATCCATTTTTGAGTGGCTCCATTTTGTTGTCTAAATAAATATTACAGACTACTAACGAGTGTTAGAAACAAGACATCAAAATAATCACTTACCCTATAGCTGCCGTGCAGTTATAATCACATGCGACAAAATTCGACTCAAAACACTCGTACACACCTCCGTCGGAAAGAATTTGGGCCGGGCGACCGCACGATTTGAGCACCAAAAAGCGAATGATCTTAGGCAGATGGCGGGGGCCGGGCCGGGAAGAGTGTACTTTATCTCTTTCTACTTGGTGCGCGATTAGTACTCCAGGGGCGGACTACATAGTAAACAAAGTGATGTCTTCGGACTGGACCCAAAGTATAATATTAGTCTTTGACGTGTATAAATCATAAATTGCATTATGAATATCCATTTTTGCATTGTAACTTAAGTCTTTTGCCTTTGGATTTTTTCGTGTACATTTCTTAATCTTCTTCGGAAGTAAATTATGTTTATTTTAATTATACGGATTCTCAGAGCTTTTGCCAGTGGCTTCTGAATATTAGCCAGTGAATTTTAATTTAAAAATGTTTTTATTAGATTTGACACTATTTTTTTTACTTACTTTTTTTATATATATATATATATATATATATATATATATATATATATATATATATATATATACATATATATACATATATATATATATATATATATATATATATATATATATATATATATATATATATATATATATATATATATATATATATATATATATATATATATATATATATATATATATATATATATATATATATATATATATATATATATATATATATATATATATATATATATATATATATATATATATATATATATATATATATATATATATATATATATATATATATATATATATATATATATATATATATATATATATATATATATATATATGTATATATATATATATATATATATATATATATATATATATATATATATATATATATATATATATATATATATATATATATATATATATATATATATATATATATATATATATATATATATATATATATATATATATATATATATATATATATATATATATATATATATATATATATATATATATATATATATATATATATATATATATATATATATATATATATATATATATATATATATATATATATATATATATATATATATATATATATATATATATATATATATATATATATATATATATATATATATATATATATATATATATATATATATATATATATATATATATATATATATATATATATATATATATATATATATATATATATATATATATATATATATATATATATATATATATATATATATATATATATATATATATATATATATATATATATATATATATATATATATATATATATATATATATATATATATTTATATATATTTATATATATATATATATATATATATATATATAGACTGAAATTTGAAGAAATCGGATAAGTGGTTTTTAGCTATGCCGCGAACAGACAGACTGACGGACAGACATACCTACAGACAGATGGAAAAAGATCTGAAAAATCTCACGAGGTAAGTAAAAACTACGTATCTTGTGTTTTTAACAAAAGTGTATATATATATGTATATATATATATATATATATATATATATATATATATATATATATATATATATATATATATATATATATATATATATATATATATATATATATATATATATATATATATATATATATATATATATATATATATATATATATATATATATATATATATATATATATATATATATATATATATATATATATATATATATATATATATATATATATATATATATATATATATATATATATATATATATATATATATATATATATATATATATATATATATATATATATATATATATATATATATATATATATATATATATATATATATATATATATATATATATATATATATATATATATATATATATATATATATATATATATATATATATATATATATATATATATATATATATATATATATATATATATATATATATATATATATATATATATATATATATATATATATATATATATATACATATATATATATATATTTATATATATATATATATATATATATATATATATATATATATATATATATATATATATATATATATATATATATATATATATATATATAGCCTGTATTTTTCGCATGCATGGCCCTTAATTTTAGACTGAAATTTGAAGAAATCGGATAAGTAGTTTTTAGCTATGCCGCGAACAGACAGACTGACGGACAGACATACCTACAGACAGATGGAAAAAGATCTGAAAAATCTCACGAGGGAAGTAAAAACTACTTATCTTGTGTTTTTAACAAAAGTGTGTAATATTTTTGCAAAATAATTTTTTTTTGTTATCACAATACAAAAAAAAACAAATTTTCTTTGCACAGGAGTGGCCCGCATTTAAATAAATGACACTGTATAAGTGCTTAGATTTTTAGGTCAAGCGGGGCTCGTAATTTTTGGAGATTGATAAAAAATCTCACTTTCATTAAGTGGCTGTATAAAGAGAACATATCCTGATTGTTCCACTGATTCGAACCGCCTTTCGATTTTATTAAGGCGCTTGACATTTTGTGTATTTTTGTTTTTGTCAACCAAAAAATTTTAACCAAATACATATTTAGCGAATTTTATTAATTAATATATAAAATAATATTAAGTGGCTATCTTAATAATATTGTCTAATATAATAAAAAAAACTATTTTCTTGCTCCCTGTATATTTGTAAATAGCCCATCGAGATTTAATAACTCGATAAAAGAATCACACAACATTTTGGTATTCACTGTGTTTTTTGATTTGATACATAATGTTGATGACCTTTGGACCCGCACGATAAGACTGCATTCAAATATATTAGTGCGTGTTAACAGAATAAAAAATAATAGGACTAGATTATTTGACCAAAATTTAGAAAGAGGTGAATTAGGAAGTTCCGCTAATTTGTCAAAATTTGGGATTTACTAATTATATATTAGCTCCGTGCAAATCATTATAGTAACGTAAATGCTTGATGTTTAATCAAGTCTCAATACTACATAATTTTACCGTTAAATATCAAAAACTCTCAAGTCCACCTTGTCTAAAGTTGTTTTTCACTTTTGAATAGGTTGGAGCGCAAAGTCCGCTGCCATGCTGTACCCAACATAAGGCAGTTTGCCTCGAATCCTCGACTCGACTGGTAAAACATAGTAGTACACAATAGCCGCAGCAGCGTAGGCTTGACAGAAAAGTTCGCGTCTATTTAGTACTTACTAGCCTTTCGCCGGTTCAGACTTCCGAAAGCTGTCTCGATTTCGGTTATTATTCAAGGCATTTATCGCTTTTTATAAAGCAGTGTTGTTTTCGTCCTTGAATACGCGGATTGTATTTTTCCTTCGCTGTTAAGTTCATTTGCTTGGAAATTTCAATTGTAACGTGACTAGTGCCCGAGGAATTTTAATTAGGCTTGATCGGCACAGAGACTGCTGCGGGCGAAGTTGTTTCGATTCCCCCGTCCCTTAAATCATTCAAAATTACTTTCAAACGGGCAAATATGGTTGGAACAACGATGAGATATTGGTTTCGGTTAGTAATTATATTTATTACCTTTATATTTTATATGTTGGGGTCAGTTTAAAAATGTTATTTCCTTCATTATAAACTTTTTTGGATATATATATATATATATATATATATATATATATATATATAATTGATTGATTCTACAAGTTACATCGAAATTGAAGGCGCATTATTATTACTGGCTATAAAAAATCGGTTATCACCAATTTTCACTTTAATATCTCAAAAACCAGGGATATTATTTTAAAAAATTGGAAATAAAATTTTAATAACTTAATCACCCTGTATCTTTCTTAATATTAACTTTTGGATTAAGGCAAGTGTGGCTAAATCGCGATATTTAAATCAAATCTATGTATTTCTAAATTATTGGTAGGATCTTTTGGGACACCCTATATATGTATATATATATATATATATATATATATATATATATATATATATATATATATATATATATGATGTGTTTTCATTCCGGGTGTACACCGTTCATCACTCTCGTTCTGAAAAGAACAATATCTATAAATAAATATATATATACATATATATATATATATATATATATATATATATATATATATATTGTTTGATAAACAGGAATTTCCAAGTTATTTTGATTTCTAGTATTTAAATTATGAATATTATTCCGAAATTGAATTTTTCCATATAAATAGTTAGACTATTTGTTTAAAATTATTTTATGAATAAAACAAGAGAAGTGGATTTCCCGTCTAAATTCTAATTTAATTAATTTAATTCTGTAAAAAAATGGAGATATGATCATATTTTGTAAGTCCAGTTGCATACCTGAAACTGCTATTTTTATGATAAATTGAATCACAATAATCGAGGCCACTTAGAATAAACGAATCAACAAGTTTTAGTTTCGTGTTAATATTTAAAAATCTTTAAAATTGTATAAAATTCCTAGTTTAAAATATGCATTTTTAACGATTTTTTTATATGGTCATTAAAATTTTAATTTTAATTAAAAACAACACCAATATTTCTCTTTGAAGTCACTAAAGGAATAGTATAACTCTCATTAACTTGTTGATCTTGATTTAATCAGCTAAATTAAAAGTATTAATATACCTTGTGTTCACTAACTGAAAACTTGAACTTCCAGACACACGTATATAGAACAGTATTATAATTGAACAGTAATATAAATACAGAATACACACCCTTTTTATTCAATTTGCGCATAATTTCTTTTCTTCCTGTAATATTGTAGCTTTAAGCCCAATACAGGGTGTTCTGAAAAAGATGAACAACGTGTTAGATGTAAATAGACTCAAATTAAAATAATGCTAGGTTGTCATATACAATTTTCTGGTCACCAGGTTGAAATATTCGGTTTTAAATCCAGGATGTGATTGTGAAAAACAATTTTTACAAAATTACTTAATGGCCTTTTATGTAAAACTGAGTGGAAAACTGAAATCACAATTATTACATTAAATTTATATATTTAACATACATAAAACTTAAATTTCATTCTTCTCATTCATTTAGAATTTATTGAGGTCTTTCGAAAATGTCATAAATTGTTGGAAATAAAAATTTTCATTAAAAAAAACCGACATAAAAATTCACCAAAAGTAAAAAATAATATTATATTTCATCTGGAAAATTTTACTCTGTAAAGTCTGTAATGAAACTAGATGAAATAAAATATTATTTTTCAGTTTTTAGTCAGGTGGCTTCATATACTTTTTTTAAATTATTTATTTCATCCTCTTTAGTTATATTTATACGAGTTTTATTGTAAAAGTCAAGTTTAACAAAGAACCACTGGGTCCAGTGCATAGTATAACATCATTGTATAATTTCATATCTTATTATAATTATACAGTATACAATGGCAACATACATGCTTTTTCTTCCTGACAGATTAGTGAACGCTTATATTGTTCAATGTAACATTCAGTAAACAGTTAGGAAAATTCGCCATTTTCAATATGTTTTCAATTTGCTTGGTATGGAACCACTCAAGTGAATATTCCCAGAAAATGTCAACCAAATTGGTCAAACCATCGAGGACGCATCGACGTACATACTAAAAAAACACGTAGGATCGAATTGATAACCTCCTGTTTTTGAAGTTAGTTAAACAATTCAATAAGGTCGATTATTGACATAGTTTTGAATCGAAAATTTATTGAATTCCGGTTCAAATATTTGTTTTGTCATATTTATATTACAGCCGAGATAAGCCAGTTGGATCTATTTAAATAAATGGTAAAATTTCTCGAAAACCCTTTTATTTATCGAAATTGATAAATCGTACGGTTTATGTTTCAAAGCGTCTAAGGGACAAGAGAAAGTCTTTCTTCAATATTTTCAGTCAGCTAAAAGTTCTGTAGTAAAAAATATGAAAGGTACTTCATCCTAGGCCTCCTTTAACCTATTCATCCATCCTAGGCTTCCTTTACTTATTGTTATAATTAAGTTACAGTGACATATTTAAATATAGTTTTGGTAACATGATAGAAATAATACAAAGTAGGTACCTTTTAGTTACCCCCAAAGCTAACACGACTGAAAAAAATATTTATAAAATCTTAGGTGTAAGAGTAAATATCTTAGTTGGTAACTAGTTTACAAGAAACTAGCATTATTTTTAATTGTTTTGTTTATATCTAAGAGATAGCACTCATTTTCTTGAACACTTTATATATCATTTAGTTAAAACTAGTTTTTATAGTCTAGGTGGATTGTGATTGCAGATTTCTCACGTTAATCAAATAGTTTTATTTTAATCTCAGGTGCATATTAAATTTAAAACTTAATTGAAATTATACCCAATTAGCAAGAATTTCTTGAACAGTAAATTAAATTGTGCTTTAATTAGGAGTTCTTAATACTGGTATTATGAACAAGAAATAGAGGGCACCACAGCCTTATTTGGTATATATACTTAAGATAAAGTTTTTCCAATAATATTTTATAAAATGAAACCAGGGTTTTTTAATTTTGATTTAAGTCAAAAAAAATCGTTGATTTAAATAATTTTCATGATTTAAAAGCTAATATTTGGAGACATTGGTCAAAAGTTACATTACCAATACAGAGGAGATTTTATTTGCATTATAGGTAGTTTAATGACAGATAATGAAACAGATATGTCCAAGATGAGCGAATCATTAATTAATGGCGATAACATAAACATAATTTCATATGGCTGATCGGCTCACATGTTGAACCTCATTGCTAAAGATTCAGAGATAAAAGATTAGAAACAACCCTTGGACCGAGCAAGGTAAAGGTTCTGCATTAAAAATGCCAATAGAGGTTAGATGGTCCACAATGCGTCAAGCTTTAGTGAACTACCTTTCTAATTGGGCCATATTTGAAATTTCTGAAATTTGTGATGATTGACAGAAAGGTTCAATTCAAAATATCGCCCTTACAAGAGAAATGCAGATCTTGTTTTCCGATAAGACCAATAGCCTTTGCTTTGAACGAGATTCAGTCTAACACTACTTGTAGTTTGGAAGATTCTGTTTTTACGTTGAAAAAACTTATACAGACATTCGAAGATAATAACATGTAAATTTATTGCAAATGAAATAAGTAATGAAAGGTTGTAAGCAAGTTATAAATAGCCCCAGCTCATCTATTAGCTTGTTATGTTGAATCCCAAGTAGAAAAAATATATTGTCTCAGGAGGAGAAGCAATCTATTTTTTATTATGTTGGAGATCATTTTCACCCCAGCCTTTTACAAATTTTCATGAATTTAAATGCATTTTCAGAACCTGGACAGCTAATATCAGCGGAAGCTTTAGAGGGTCATATTTTAGATTGGTGGGAAGCAATACAATTAAAATGTGTATAAGTGAAGAAGTCTTTAAACTGATAAAGAAGATTTTAACTGCAACTGCATCCTCAGCAGACGTAGAAAGGATATTTTCATCTTACAATTTATGTCACAATCGAGCTCCGAAATAGACTAGGAAATAAAAAGGCAGCAAAACTTGTTTTTGTTTTAAAATTATTAAATATGAAGATATATTATTATTCTTTTGTTATTTCGTTTTAATAGTATTAGTACTAGTATTAATTTATTAATTATGATAAATATGTTTTGGTTTTCAAATTTAAAAAAAATCTCATTTATATATAAAAAACCAATTTAAAAAAAAAACCCGATTTAAATTAAAAAAAAATTATAAGAAATTTAATAATTTATTTAAAATTTAAATAAATTTTTTTTATTAAAGTCGACAGGAGATGCGCTAGAACCCTGTGGTATGAAATGTATAGTATTATACAACAGTAATTTTTATATGATCCTATTATTCTAACTAATTGGCAAATTTAAAGTGACGTTATTGTATTGACGTCAAAGTGGTTGTCATGTCATATACATTGAACTTTGTGGCCTCGCATTCATAAACAAATTAATTAAAGCGAATAAAATTAACATGTTTTTGTTCGGCTAGCGCTACTTACTAGCCTTCATTGTTCCTAAAATCATTTTATTTTTGTGTGGATGCAACAGTAACACGCACATAAATATATATTTATGTGTATTTCATTGGAAAGCCAACATAAAACTTTTCGGGTATTTTTATTTCTTTCTCAGAAAGAAATACGAACGTTAAAAATAGTCTCGAAAATACCTAACATTTCTTGATATGTTTTTATCGAAAACATATACAGGGTTTCTACTTGTAAGCTTCGTTTAAATACAAGAGTTCCAAGGTTTTATCTCAACCACCAGGATTTGCTAAAATAATTAACAAATGATAATTATAAAATAAAATTAAAAAAAATGAGCATCGACTTTGTTATTTTAAATTAAAAAACTTTTTTTAAAAAATATTAAAAGAAAAAAGTAATTAAACTTACATAAACACAGAACTTTAAAAAGTTTGAATTATTTCTTAAAAACTTGACGCTTTGTTTCAAGTGTGACGACTGATGCCTCACGCTTCATGTTTTTAAGAAAATATTCAAATTTTTAAAAGTTCTGTATTTATGTAAGTTTAATTATTTTGTACCTTTTAGCATTATTTTTTAAGCCCCTTTATTAAGGAATTCATGATTGGACACGATAATATTGTATTGCCAATGGGTTTTTGTATGTAGGTATACCAAATATTTTTTACACACCCTGTATAAGACTTTTACGATTAGACAGCATAATATTATATTATCAAGTTTTATATATTTATACCCAATCTAAGTCAATTCCGATAATGAGAACTGTTTCGTACTTTTTAGCATTATTTTTTACGCACGCTGTATAAAACAATCACGATTGGACACCATAATATTGTATTTTCATATCAAGTTTATGTGTGTATACCAAATCTCAGTAAATTCCGATAACTGGAACTGTTTTTTACGTTTATTTGTACTTTTTAGCATTTTTTACACACCCTGTATAAGACATTCACAATTGGATACCATAATATTGTATTGTCATGGGGTTTATGTATGTATACCAAATCTCAGTTCTTTGTTAGTATGTTTGCGTCAAGATTTGACCCAAACATACTAACTTACAAGTGAAGTTAATTTACAGGGCGTTCCATTTAAAATAACTTTTTTTTTTACTTTAGTGAGTGGGGACGCGTAAAATTATATAATTCGTTAGTCACAATAAGATACATATAAACTTGCCCTAAGTATAACCAAAACAACTTGAACTTGTTTCCAGAATAGGGAAGTAAAGATATATTTCTCTGAATTTGGGACATGTGGTCGGCTGGTTTAAATACGACTACTTTCTTGTTTAACACCATATCTCTCATAAAGTTTTCCAGAGGCAAAATCAATTGTTTTAAATAGACTACTTTTTTTTTGAAAAATCACTCGACAACTAGGTTATTTTCTACTACCTTGACAAATATTTTACTACTAGAAATACCATTAAAACTAATTATATGTTTTTGGCGCTTAGCGACGAAGTAATTGGGTCAAAAACTAATTTTCATGAATGTGGCTAAAAAAACATGCATGTTTGTGTTTGGGGATAAAAAAGTAATTTGGGAATAATTGTAACTTCCGCCAAAAATAGCTTGGAAAATAAACCATGTCACTGAAGTTTAAATTTTACTATTCCGACTTGTTATAGAAATAATATTTTTGCAATTTTACATTACCCTGTCCACAGGCGCCGACAAGAATAGGGGGACAAAAAATAAAATGTATAACGCGTTTGACCAAATATAAAAATTGAATTTGCAGTTTGTTCTACCATATTAGAATAGTATCAGGTCATCCTCATATGACTCTAATTTTTTGCCCAAATTTGAAGTTGCAATTTTACATTACCCTGTCCACAGGCGCCGACAAGAATAGGGGGACAAAAAATAAAATGTATAACGCGTTTGACCAATAAAAATTGAATCTGCAGTTTGTTCTACCATATTAGAATAGTATCAGGTCATCCTCATATGACCCTAATTTTTTGCCCAAATTTGAAGTCAATCCGTTAAATAGCTTTTTAGCTGCGCCGTGAACTGGCACACAGACCGACTGAATTGAGAAAACATCTTTTTGGCATCTAGGTATGCTAAAACGTGAATATATGTAAAACCTGGGTGATTTTCTTCAATGTTATAAATATTTTATTTGGCTGCCAGTTTGTTCCGCCATCTTGAATTCGTACCACAATTTTACCAACTCCAATATTAATGGTTGTACAAAATTTGAAATCCATAGTAGATATTTCAGGCTGAATTTTTTAATATTTTATTGAGCCGCCATTTTTTTTTCGCCATATTGGATTCGTACCAAAATTTAACCAGTTAATTCCCACATAATACTTAATTTTTGTGCAAAATTTTAAGTAAATTGATTTTCTAACGATGGATGATGGGACCCTAGAGATTTAAGTTTTTCCTATGGGGCTTGGGGCTATAGCCAGGAGCAGAATTTCCCTGCGCTAATCCTTGTAATGTCAACTATCGACACTTGTTTTTTTTATTAAGTTTTTGAAAAAAGAGTATGATAACATTGATAACAGAATGGTTTATAAGAATAGGAAACGGTTGTGTACACGTAGAGAGAGGTAAAATGGAAATGTAGACACTTTTGTATTTCGTGCAATTTTTTTTATTAAATTAAAAACGTAGCAGAGCGCTTTCGGCTTTCGCCATCATCAGCGCCACTTAGTCAGGTGAGCACAGGAAATCCAAAGAAGGAACATGATCAGACAAACAATGAACATTTAAAATTTATTAACGCCACATCTATAAAATCACATTAAAATATCACAAAGGTGTGTTATTTCACCCCTTTTGGCGATTTAAACTACGAGATGTTAAAACTTTAACACATGGTCGCTTCAAACGGTTTATAGCTTACAGTTTACATTTAGATGTACGAATTTAAATTACAAGTCCCTAACCCCTAATGGTTTAATTTAAATTGTACATAAATAATTCTACAATACGGGGTGTCCATCTATAAAGTATCACATTTTAACAGGTCATAACTCAAAATTGAGTAAAGATATTAAGATGCGGTTTTCACTGAATTTCTTAGAATTGCCTCAATCAATCTTACGGTGTTGCCAAGGTTCAATAATTTTTTGAAAATAGCGAAAAAGAAAGTTTTTTCTAATGCAGATTAAGGGCTTAATTCAAATAGAATACCCTGTATCTCTTACACTCATTTAAAAGCCTGATCTTCCCTCTTTCTAAAAACGTATAATTTGTTATAATTTTTCAGAACAAACAACAGAAACAACAACAACTAATCTACATTAATTTTAGAAACAGTTTTCTCTTGAAACAAAAATGGTTCATACATTTTTGTTTTTGACGCGCCACATCATACTTATACCATAACTCTTTCAAACTCGTTGTAAGTTCTAGGTTTTTTGTCACCCAAAATTTTTAGGTGAAACGTTGTCTCACCTAATATTTTTTGACAAAATTATTGTCAGATTGTTATTAATTATTCCGTGATTCAAAAATGTTTACCCATCGAGAAAAGGCGCAGTCCGTTTTGATCTACACTAATACTAATTCAATCAATTACATTAACAAGAAGAAGATTCAGAAATTTGTTTAAAGGAAGGAAAGGAAAAAAAAATACAAAACAGAGACTATGAAAACAATCTTTTAAATGACATTTTATGGGTAAAAGTTTTAACAATAAACAATAATAAAATATGTGTTAGAAAAATCGTCCAACTCTTAAACATGTCAAAGGGTAAGGTACATAATATTTTAAATGTAATTAAGTTTAAAGCGTATAAGATACAAACTTATCAAAAAATTGGAAATCATGCTATTGAAAACAGATATATCATGTGAGAGACATTATTAGATCTGTTTAGAAAGCTACCGGATGCAATTCGATAACGTTTCACCTAAGTGGAAGAGTAAACAAACATAACTGCCAGATTTGGGGTGACGAAAATTCTAGAGCTTACAACGAGTTTGAAAGAGATGCTCCTAAGTTAAATATATGGTGTGGTGCGTCAAAAACAAAAATGTATGGATCCTTCTTTTTCTAAGAGAAAACTGTAACGGAGAACAATTATACAGATATGTTAGAAATTTTTTTGTACCCTCAACTGGAACAAGAAGGAATACTGCATGATATATATTTCCAAGATGGTGCCCCACCTCACTTTTCTGTAATAGCAAGGAATTCATTAAACACAGCTTTTGGAAACAACTGGATAGGTCGAGCTAGCCCCATCGAATGGGCTCCCCATTCTGATTTAACAATAAACGATTATTTATATGGGGGTATATTAAAAAAAGGTGCTATAGTCTTATTTCTGCAACTCAGAAATAACGTAATTAACATTTTAACACAATTACCGCAGAAATGCTCCAAAATGCTTTTGCCAATTTTGTTTTTCGCCTACGTACATGTATTGAAGAAAATGGAGGTCTTATTCAGCAGTTAACTTATTAGTTTATTAATTTAATTAATGCGTTTGTTCTGCTATATCTAATACAATTAATGTAGATTAGTTGTTGTGTCTGCTGTTTTTTTTTTGTTCTGGAAGGTTGTAACAAATTATACGTTTTTAGAAAGGGAAAGGATTATTCTTCTAAATGAGTGTTAGACATACAGGGTGTTCCATTTGAAATATGCCCTTAAACTGCATTGGAAAAAACTTTTTTTCTCGCTATTTTCAGAAAATTATTGACACTTGGTAACAACGTAGGCAAGAAACACGGAATTATTAATATTCTATTCGATTGTATTATTTATTATTTTTTCTTTACATACTATTCTTCATTATGTATAAAATTCATTTAATGATTTAAATACAATAATTTTATGTGATTATATGTCAATCTATAAGCTGTTAGGTCGAACCTTGCATCTTGCATGTAGAACACACAGGGTGCGTTTAACGAGGGTATGCCAGTATTAATTTTTGATGAACTTTAATACCAAAAATCAGCCAATTACACGCAGATCTATTTTCCAGAGGAATCGTGCGGGATCTTTAGAAAAACTTTGGGGTACCTACACGATGTTGAGGGAAGAGTATTTAATTTTAAGAGTTTTAATATTGGGATAATAAAAATAATGGGAAAAAAAATCCCTTAAAGAAATATAATAGAAAGAAAACACTATGGAATCGGCGCCTATGATGGTGGCTCCCTGGTAAGCTTTTAGACTGTTGATAAGACATACTTCACTGGTTTGCCCGTTGCCGCCAATAAATTAACAAGCGACCTTCTCGACGTACATCGGATCTAGGCTGCACACCGTGCGAAATGCGAAACGTCGGTCGTGGACCGTTTTGATTGGTTAAACAGCCTGCAGCTGCCAACCGTTTCCGACAATCCCCTTTTACAATGGACGTTTATCGCAAGAACTAAATGCACGTAACCTTAACGCAATTTCGTATGCGGTTAACGGTATAACATACAGTAGCTTTAAGAATTGCGACCCACGGCTATTAAAACTATGTAGGATTGTGTGGAATGCGATGTGCATGTATAATTATGAGTATTTCACATTCTTGTTGGCGAACGCACTAGAGAGAATGAGAGGTGAGACCCATTAAAAACGCTTTTGTAATTATTTAAGCCATGTGGTTTTTATGAGGGGTTATCTGAGGTCATCCAATATTAAAAAGTTTAATTTTTAATACTCCTGAACTGAAGTGTTTTTTAAATTCATTAATTACTAGCCTCCTTTCGCCATTAATTAGACTTTGTGAGACATGGAAAAAAGTTATTTAAGAAAATTCGAAGTAGTCACAACATATCATGGGCATAATTTAACAGTTTTGGCACGTGCAATTCATATGGTGGTAAAACAGACCCATTTACCTTCTTTTAACGTTATCCGTGGCTGCCTGGAATATGCTATAGTCGGGTGCATTATAACCCAACAAAACTTTAATAATTTTGAAAATTGAGAGCTGGAAACATATATATTACTTACGTATTTTTGTATTGTTTTAATGTTTTTTAGGATCTATTTATTTATGATGTTTTTTGAAGGGCATGTGTTTAAACTTGTATGTTTTTAGTTATTTTGCTTTTTTATTTTTTTAGGTAGTTGGATTTTGAAATGTTGACTGTAAATTTATATTTTGCAGTTTATTGATTGCCAGTCAAATATGAACAATTGTCTAAATATACAGGCCTTGTTGCGCCGCCATTTTAAGTTTTTTAAAAGTTCTTTTTGAAGATTCATAATTTCATAATTCATAATTTGCACCTTTTCATAATTGTCCCTCAAATTGAAGCGGTCATCTTGAGTTTTTCATATGCAAAGGTGTTAAATTGTATTGCCACGCAACGATTTTGGAGACTGCTTCATATTTCTAGGGCTACCTGTAATCAGAAGAAAATGTATTTAAAAATAGAAGAAATTTGACGTGCTTCACCGTTTGCCAAA
The DNA here is from genome assembly GCA_030620095.1 of Kuschelorhynchus macadamiae. Classification (NCBI taxonomy): domain Eukaryota; kingdom Metazoa; phylum Arthropoda; class Insecta; order Coleoptera; family Curculionidae; genus Kuschelorhynchus; species Kuschelorhynchus macadamiae. Next base: position 163,845 of record JAUTXW010000106.1, read on the forward strand.
ATATCTAAACGCTCTTGATTTTTTTCTTGTTCAGAGGGCTGTTTAATTCTATTAGTGCTACTCTTAAAGAAGATTGTGATGTTTCCCCGTTTTTTTATTCTATGCGTTTGTAGGGGGATAGCTTTTTAGAGCTACCTCTGTATTCTGGAGAAACAACAAAAATAAAGTAAATTCGACGTGTTTCGACCTTTTTCGAAATATTACGTTTTTTTAAATATATATAATCAAAAAATAAGCTTCTACCCCAATGACTTCCACAATTTTTTAATACCAGTACGTTTACCCTAGCTCTTGCTATTTTCATTTTGACTGTTATCGGTTTGTGCGTTCTCAAAATATGATTTTTTTTACGTTTCTCTGCCTCTAAAAAAGTATCGAAGATCTACGCCCATGTACCTAGAGTATTTTCGGTGCTGCAAATTTAAAACGAATCGGTTTGGCCGTTCTGAACTTATCGCAAATTTTGTTTGGATACACACACACACACATAGATAATAATTTGTTTTTCTAAAAATATGTTTTTGGTATTTTAGGGGCAAACATCAATTAAACTGAACGAAATCAGACACATGAGTGAGAGGTACATATGTATATGTATTTTTATAACTGATAGTTACGTTCAAACTTGATTATTATCTCAAAATTCTAGCAGTATATTTATATTAAGCTAAACGGTTCTGGTACGATTTAATACATCTCGATTTTTGACCTTTTATTGGTTTTATTAGAAAGCTTACCTCAAGTAATACAAATTAGAATTGATTGTCAAGTCTCACTACCGCACTTTTAACAGGATATTATTTGAAATTCCGTTACATTTTATGCATGCGATTGTTGTTGTAAGTTAATAAATGTGTATTTTGAAAGATTTGTTTATTTCTAGTATATATTTATTAAATTAGATTTGTTTGTTTTTTGGAAATCACGAATATGAATAATTCTCCTAACATAATACCTGGCAATATGAAGTTTGTTTTGTATCTAAACCCTGCTAACTTAACTGCATGTCATTTAGTCAGCCAGCACGCGCTGTAAATTTTGTTGTTTCTATGATGTGAGACTAATGTTTTTTTGTTCATATAGATGGGTTGGTACAAATCAGAGTGGAAAGGAATTAGGTGGATTGGTACCGAATTAGCGACAGGTTAGCCGCCGGAGCGGCACCATCATTAAAATTAAAATATTTAGGGTCAGTTTCACATTAAATAGGCAACCAGTTCTACATATATTTTGTGGAAAGGGAAATTGGGCATTTATTTGGTTTTATTATCGTTAGTAATTTTAGTAATTTTTGGCTTATAATTAATAAAAATGTGGTTTAGGTTAGGTTAGGATTGGTTATGCTTGCTGTAAAGAAGCGTGCCAACAAAATTCGGGAGTCTACATTAAAACAAGGTTTTTTTTAACAAAACATATACAGTTAGGTGGATATGTCACGTTAGCGTTAGGTTAGCCCAGGTTCGTCGATAAAACCATCATTAAAGCAATTTAGAGTCCTGTGATTCATGCCGGGTTAGGTTAGCACCAGGTTTGTTAATAAAACTATCGTTAAACCATTTTGTTCAAATTTAGGAATACTATTTGTTGTATATTTGAAGAAAACCACAAGTTTGGCAACAGTACATATAATTTAGTTTCTGTATTTTGTCAAAAACTTAATAATTGACAGTTTTTAGCATTATTGGAAAAGCAGTGAAATTTCTGAATTTTATTGGTTATTTATGGAAAGGTTTGTGATTTTTTTTTTTTTTTAAAATGCCTTATCCACGCGTTTTTTTGCTTAAATATAGTAAATTTAGGGTACGCTTCTTAACAAAACCAAAAATAGGTAAACAATCGAGATGTATTAAATCGTACCAGACCCAACTAAACATATAATACCATAAGAAAAAAAATTAAATGAAAACATACGTTTTAATTCACTGGCGTTTCTGAAACACTCTTTATTAGAAATTTTGGTTAAAACGCCCCCGATGTACTGAAGATTTCTGTTTATATTAAATTTAGTCTTTCCTCTATAATATATGTGATATACAAAATTTTGTTTAAAATAGTCGAGAAGATATATTGACCTACAAATATCGAATTAAAAACTTGGTGTCTTGTGAACGTATTTATTCTGACGTTTGTCAATCAAATCTATCCATCACGGCCTACTTTAAACAAAGATATTGTCTTGATATGCCTAGTATATTTGTTCTAAGGTACCAATACGTCTTTCATGAAGGCTTAAAGCCGGACAAACAAATTTCATGCAGGGTACATTTAAAAAATTTCTCCGACCGGACTGAATTTTATGTTAATCTCTAGAGCAAACATAGACCTTTCTTGGGATCACTTGATTCGCCTCTAGTTAACCGTTCAAATGCTACACTGCCAAACGTAAAACCCTAGTGAGACATGTAAAAAGAACATTGCGGTTTTATTTCTAAATTGTTCGTATGTATAAACCGGTGAGCAGTTTTGGCGACTGGGTTTTTCAATCTCTCGGGAGAAATTTGTAAACTATTCCTGCCTCTCATTACTCTTTTCGCCAAAAATTAGTGAAATCTGCGAACATTTTAAGACTCGAAACAGTTTTGTAGTTTTTTGAATTTCGACCATTTTTCCCGCATCGGAGGTAGGATCCAATTTCGATTTTGAATTTCCTTTGTAATCCTGTCTCAACTTCGTCATAGTAGTCGGGTTTCAGCTTCGCAAGGTGCCTCCAAAATTACCCCATTTTTATTTTTTTTTTAAACGACATCGCGCTCTCCGTTGTCGCCCGTTAACGAATTTGTATCAGGATAACCAAATAAAAGCCTACATACGATTAATTAAAACTATATTATCAGGAATAATAATATGCCTTTACAATTGAGCGTTCTTTAAAAGACTAACTCTTTTACGAAAACTAATACTGCCTTGACAGATTTTTTATAAACGTCCATATCGATATCCGTGTTTACGTTAACACACTTAAGACCTAATTTATGGGTCTGCGTTCCTGGAATATCGGCACCACAGGCTTCACTGATACACGGCTTGTACGCCGTATTTTAGTATTTCTAACATTCGGCCATCCTGCTATTGTTTCGCCCCCGAAACATCCTACGTTGTCAGGACAGTAGACCCCTAAGCAGACCATTAGCCTAACATCTGTGAGTTTGGTTACCTGTGAAAAACCACAATAAAATAAAAATTTGGAGTCACTAGACCCCCCCACCTTTTGGCATTCTTATTTTTAATAAGAATGTACACTTGATAATTTTATTTTAATTTATTAGGCAGTCAGAATTCAATACAACAATAGCACTTTACTTAGTCTCAACTAAGCCATGAACCATGATCAGAATACAGTCATGTTCAAAATTTCACATCTACAGTATCTTGCAACTACAGGATCACTGCCTGCCTTTGACACGAACAGTGTCCTTTACCTTCTTGGCACAAACAGTACTGCTAATTTTCATGACACGAACCGTGCCCTTAACATTCACATGAGCAGAATACAGCCATGTTTTTAACTGTGACACAAATAGTGTCCCTTTTTGTGCATAAACAAAATACAATCATGTCTACATGGACCTAAACGTCCTACATGGACCTAACCGTCCATCATTTAGATCACCAAAACCGAATAATAAATAATAAAAAAAAATTTTAACTGTGGCTACCATGTACTATTACAAAAAAAACTTCAAAATTAGACACCTACAATGTCTCAGATATGAACAGAATACAGTAATACTTTTCACATTCATATAGCCATTAGTGCACCTTTGACACCTACAGTGTCCTGCCTGCATGCCAATCAACATGCCATATCTAATGATATCTATATCCATTACCAAATTGTTCCCCTGGGAACCACCATTTTTTACTTGGTACCCAAAGTACCCTAACAATATAAGTAATTCGTATCGAAACTAAAAAGTTTCCTTGTCCTCTCGGTACCTAAAGTACCCCCTAGGACAATTTACTTGTTCGACTGACCTTTCACTTTAAACAAACATAATAAAATCATCTTATACTGTCAGTCCACTCAATAACTAAAATGGTCAAACATTATCTTTAAATTATTTTGCGAGGAAACATACATTTTTACATTTATGTACATCAAATGTATATTATTATCAATAACATCAACACACTTATATTTCATAATAACCACCAAAAAAAACCTGCTTGCTTATTCTCTTTTATATTATTGATATCAATTTCTGTGTACCAATTTTCTTAATGACGTCAACGCATGCATGCAACACAATAACCACTCTATATAGGTTTCAATACAACATTTATTTGATTTTTTTTTCTCTCTGGCCAAGGCCAAAACATACAAAAAGTAAATAAAAATACTGTATATTTCATACAATCATGAAATAACCACCTAAATTTTTTTTCATATAACGTATGCCACTTCTTACTGTTACGTGCTAACAAACATTTTATATGGCCATATATAAATAATATAAAATTTACTCAGTATCTAAATCAAACGGCAAATCCTCAACTTCATTGAGGATCACCCAAGGCTTTACTTTATCGACAGCTATAATTAAAATTCTCTTATAACTCTTTTCTCTTAAGTCCTCAACTACATATCGGTCGTTCGGCAACACTGCCTTAATTTTAAAAGGCCCTTTAAATTTCGGATTTAATTTGCGACTTGCACCAGTGGCTGGTTCACTAGTTATTTTAACCATCACCAAATCTCCAGCTCTATAAGTCTTGGGAGCAGCCCTCTTAGCGTCAAAACGCTGTTTCTCTTTCTCTGAGCCTCGCCTATTCTCTCTTCCGCTTTTTTTTGGCAATTTTTTCAAATCTGCTCGCTCTAGTCCTTGACTTATTTCGTTGAGAATCTTTGCATCGGACGGCTGTTTTGGCGTAAAACCCATAATCAGCTGATACGGTGTTTCACCGGTGGTTGTATTTATAGATGTATTTAAACCTATTTGTATGGTTTTTACATGTTGGTCCCAAAAGCTCTCATTAGTGTCATTTACACTTAAACACTTTAACGCATCTAAAATAGTGCTAATAAATCGTTCACACTGCCCATTTGCTCTAGGTGTAGCTACGGCATTCATTACATGTTTAATGCCCATTTCACGACAAAAATTGTGCATTGTTTTTGATGTAAAACAGGCTCCTCTGTCTGAAATGATCCTCCTCGGCGTCCCAAATACATATATAAAATTTTCCACCGCTTTTACCACATATTTTACTTTTGTTGACTTTACAGCCTCCAAAAATACAAACTTGGAGAAGCCATCCACAATGACTAAAAGATACGTGTTCCCTTTTTTAGTTTTAACAAAGGGTCCCAAATGATCGATATGAAGGGTATCAAAGGGAATATTATTTTTTGGTATTGGATGCAGGTAACCAGCTTGTCGACCTTTAGAGCCTTTCATATAAATACAATTTAAACAGCTTTGTATGTATTTTTTAACAAAACGATTCATACAAGCAAACCAGTAATTTCTTTTAATTCGTTCAAGTGTTTTTTCAAAACCCAAATGTCCGCAGTCATCGTGATTTAACCTGCATATTAGCCATCGTGATGCTCTGGGGACTACCCACTTAAGGTCATCATTTATTTTTCTATATAAAACTTCGTTTTTTAAAGCATAATTTTCGAAATAATTTTTGTTTTCCGGGATTTTATTGGAATGCAGAATTTCAATTATTTTATTTATTTCATCATCCTGGCTTTGAACTGCTCTAACCCATTCTGCTTCCGTCAAATTAATGACACAATTTACATTATAATTTTCTTCGCCGATATCCCTGCTTAAACAATCCACATGTTTCATTTTATAACCAGGGCGATAATTCACTTGAAAATTATACTCTTGAAGTTCAAGCCACCATCTGGCGATGCGAGGGACGAGATCTCGTTTCGTTGAACAAGCTCTTATCGCAGAGCAATCCGTAA